>JAUZSZ010000079.1:16514425-16524883 GCA_034780575.1 Labeobarbus marequensis | reverse complement strand
ATTCTTAATGATTTCCTCTAAGCTTAACAACAAGTGTCACCTCAGTCTGACCTTTTCAGTTTTTATCAGCGCTAACACAATCACAGTGATGCTAATCAGGATAATGAGGTGTTAACATTAAAGGCAACACGCATGCTGCCCTTTTCTACCGCGTACACAAGGAAAAAATACAAACTCATGCAGCAGACACATGGGGACAATCGGAAAAAGCTCAGCATCTGACTCACTAACAGCATGTCTGTTTCTTCACGTTAAAACACTTTCTTTAAGGTTTACCATCTTTGATGCTTTTTTGCCGCTTTGCTCATGTAAGATAAAACACTTAGCAGGTTATTTTCTTTCATTGGCAGTGGAAGATTCATTAAAGCTGAATGTTCATTCTCTTCAAACACACCTTACTAATTAGGCCTAAACTCAAAGAAAACATTTCCGTGTATTCAATCCCTGAGAATATTACAAGAATAAACATCAGTGAACTGAGACTTGTTCAAGTTATATTTGGCTCCATTTGAGAAGTACGACCGAAAAGTCAATAAACAACGGTACAAAAAGAAACCACAATAAACGCAGGTTACAAAATAGTACAAAGGTCTCCATGGAGATTGAGGTATTAACCCAGGGCAAAGGTATAGAGTGTCGAGATGAAAGCCATACACAGCTTGCTGTATTTTTCTTCAGATATCTCCACAGGGGAGCACCTCTTGATTTGTGACACATAGGATTTCATTAAACAGATTAGTTCATTTCTGTTTCCTAGCACCTCCAAGTATTCCAGTTCTGTGATCAGATAGCACAGCAATCACAATTAGCTTGATTAATCCTAATAATTGTATTCTTCTATAAACAGTGTGTCACTTGCTTCATAACTATACTATGGTTGTACAAATACAGACACAATACAGATTGACAGATCAAAGTGATTGTCTGATCTACTTAAAGCTTCCCTTTCATTCCATACATGGTTCAGCAGGGAAATTAAAGGAACAGACTTACTCACTTTAAAGGAATAGTTCACCCAAAAATTTAAACTGGCTGAAAATATACTCACCCCAGGCCACTGGAAATGTAGATAAGTTTGTTTCTTCATCAGAACAGATTTGGAAAAAATTAGCATTACTTCACTTTGTCCACCAATGGATCCTGTGCAGTGAATGAGTGCCATGAGAATGTGATTACAAACAGCTGATAAAAAAAACTTTCACTATCACAATAAGCCACAGGTAATCCCACAATGCCAGTCTATCAATTGATGTCTTGTAAAGTGAAAATCTGTGTGTTTGTAAGAAATAAATATATCATTAATGCATTTTAACTTTAAATTGTCACTTCTGGCCAAAGCATCATATTGATTTGTGACCCTGGATCACAAAACCAGTCTTAAGTCACTGGGGTATATTAGCAATAGCCAAAAATACACTGTATGGGTCAAAATTATTGATTTCCCTTCCAGGAACTTGAGCTGCGTCCGAAAACGCTATGGGAACGTCTTCAGCGTGACCGCACTCTGAGCACTGGGCATGTACATCCACAGAGCTGCCCTGTGGAGAAGATCGGACCAACTGCTGGTATGCTATGGTCCTCCTAAGAGGGGTCTCCCTGCTACGAAGCCAACCCTCAGTAGGTGGATAGTGGATGCCATCAACCTTGCATACGAGGCCTCTCAGTTCCCCTCGCCGATGGGAGTCAGAGCGCACTCGACCCGAGGTGTGGCGGCCTCCAAGGCCTTCTGGGCAGGTGTCTCCTTGCAAGACATCTGCAACGCTGCTGGGTGGTCCACGCCCCTGACATTTGTTAGGTTCTATGACCTCGACATCCGAGCCGCTCCGGGCTCTTCCGTCCTCTCGTCCTGACACACCAGGCAGGGACTTGTCAGTCTGTCAGCGTTGGTATCTCATTCCCAAAGAGTTTCTAGACGCAGCTCGAAGTTCCTGGAAGGGAATGTCTCAGGTTACACATGTAACTATGGTTCCCTGAAGGTAACGAGATGCTGCGTCTTGTAGCCACACTTCTGGCATCCCTGCCCGCGCTTGCTTCATTCCTAGAAGCTGACGCCGGCTCCGCCGCACGTGCTTTTAAGCTTCCTAGTCGTGACGTCACCCCGCCCGTGACGCCTCGCTCTTCCATTGGACTGATTACACATGAGCTTCAGAGAGTCGTCACGCTGAAGGCATTCCTAAAGCATTTCTAGACGCAGCGTCTCGTTTCCTTCAGTGAACCATGTTTACATGCGTAACCTGAGACATTTTTTTATTATTATTGTTATTATTATCACCAAATAATCAATACACTCAAATTTAGTAATCTCTTATTTCACAAACTATTAATATGAGATGTTTTATTTATTTATTTTTTTTTAATTTGACTATATTCTATTCTCATTCAAATTTAATGAGCAGTGCATGGGACATAGCAAAATAACATGCATCCTCTTACACAAAACAAAAAAATAAAGAATTAAAGAAAAAATCTAGAAAATGTATCTAAAGAGCCAAGTAATGCTTTTGTTATGAATAAAAACTAATATAACACACTCTTTCATAGTCATTTTTATGTTATGTTTCATGGAAAATGACTTTCACTCACTTTCAAATAACAAAACTGCATACAATTCCATAATTCCACATATACTACCATTCAAAACATTTGGGGTCAGTATGATAAGTCTATTTATTTATTAAAAATAAATTAAAACTTTTGTTCAGCAAAGATGCTGTAACTCATCAAATGTGACAATATAGAAATTTATAATGTTGCAAAAGATTTCTATTCAAATAAATGCTGTTTTTTTAGAACTTTTTATTAAGTTGGAAGTCTCTGAAATAAACCATAATTTAAAATACTTTTAATAATTTAAATAAATGTTGCATCAAATCATGTATCTATGTAGATTTTCTCCAACTACATACAGAACAATTCATACAGAACCACATATTCAACTCTCTTTGTATAACAAAATTGCTTAAATTTCACATACAAGTCCTCTATTTTATGTATAGCATGCAGTTTCAGGATAAGTGTCACTGTGGATAAGTGCTGGAGATGAGAGCACATTGAATAGATTCTGACTCTCTCTGAGCTAGAAAGAGCCAAGGTGGGGATGGCAAATACAGCTTTTCATTTGAGCCCTGCTTTGATGTGCTATATGAGGTGGATCAAAGACCACACTGATGTGCCTGTCCTACGGCACAGATGTTGGGAGAAATTCCAGTCAATGTATTGCAAAAAGAATAAACAAATACGTTTGTAATGTGCCACATGAGCAAAAAATAATGTTTGTTTTGATTTTTTTTCTAAGTCTCATCATGTTCAAAATATATAACAGTTTGCACTTTCAGTTGAGCTAATATATAGCATATAGGCTGTAGATTAATTGGTTTTAGTAGTTATAGTTTAATTTGATCTCAATTTTTACAATAACTTACATTTTTGTGTTACTCTGAACAGTTTGCAATTATAAGAATACTTATGTGCTTTTGAGGGCAGACAAACTACAGTGCAACTGATTTAATATCTGATTCGAAAGGAACCTAGCTACTTCTTTATTGCCCTGCAATAGTACATTGATTGAACCTTACCCAAGAACCATATAAATTCAATAGATCCCTTAACAACATTATTTGATCCTATGCCTTCAATATACCAGTTGTAGCATGAAAGCTACGATTCAATTACAGCCTTGCAGTTGAAGAAAAAAAAGTGCAAACCACATTTTTTTAGGATTTTTGTTGACGAACAGAAGATGAATAGATCAAAAGAACAATTAAAATGTTAATTTTCAATATTATATATCTTTTGCATCTTTGAAGAATTATTACTTTCTTTCAAAATAATATAAAATAAAATAAAATAATCCCAAACGGTAGTGTACTGTATTCATATTGTAGCTTATGTTTTGTAAAATCCCTGATCATTTCAGTCCACCCACTACAGTTTTTGTTGCATATTTGAGCATGGATTGCATCGCGGACCTACCACATTGTACTAAAGGATGGAGCAGTGCCAGCTACTGTTTTGGGCCCAACAGCAAACTGGCAACCCATGAGTAAGTGTTGTTACTCATTTCAGATGTGAAGAGTGTGATGCATAAGACTCTTAAATGTACCTTAGGGGAAAAAAATGACCTCCTTAGTTCTGTAGTTCTAAAGGTTACAGAGTGAGTGGAATATTGTGAATAAATGGTGGGAAACAAAATAATGTCAGGGGGTGGGGGGTGACATGTTTATCAGATAATTGTGGTACTTAAAACCTGTGATGACTTCCAAGTGATTCACACATTCAAATGTGTGATACATCTGCTTAATGGGTGCCAGGTATAACTTTTTTTTTAAATGAATTACAAAAATTTAAAAAGTAAACTTACATTATGTTTATTGAATATATATTCAGTATATTTTCTGAAACATCTCTGTATTTACCTATTCAGATATCGTTGCAGAAAGCCTTGCCTGTTTACATCAGCTCAAAGGCACTAGTGTACAGCTGTCTCCTCTTACAGAAACTCCCAACCTCCAGTTCATATTTGTTTTCAGTGCAGTCTGAAATTTAAATCGCTTTCGTTAGCTGTGAAGACAACATTGCAGCTGAGAGATTCTAGAAACATCTGAAGATCTGATTGTCCTGGATGTTAATAATAATTCGTTTTAAATATATTGGAGAGAAGATTGGTGCATTGTTGAGAAAGATACTTTTTAAACGTAGTTTCATATCTAAACACATATTTATGTTGAATATAAAATAAGATATTCTGAAGAATGTTGGCAATCAAAAAGTTGATGGTCCCCACTGATTTCCATAATATTTCTTTCCCTATTATTTCCCCTAGTATTTCTATCTTTTTTATGTTCAACATAAGAAATAAACTCTTACAGGTTTGGAATAACATGAGGGTGAGTAAATAATGACACAATTTTCAATTTTGGGTGAACTATTCTTTTAAAGCCCTAAAATGGCACACAGGAACTCAAAACAGTGAATTGGTTCAAGTTCTATAAACTGTTGAAATTATTTGATTCACTTGATCACGGAGACCTGGTTGGGAGAAAAAATAAAAATAAAAAATACTTGTCACAAATAATATTTTAATCATCTAATGAACCTTTTTTCCACTATTAACATCCATTTTTACTGAAAGGTGCCATGAATGTTAAAGGTTCTTTATGGAAACTTTTATTTTTGAAGGGTTACTCCACCCCAAAATGAAAATTTTGCCATTAATCACTTACCCCTACGCCTCCCGGTTTTCACCCAAAATATTTTAAATTGTGTTCCAAAGAAGAACAAAGCTTTTACAGGCATTATTTTAAAATCAGCTGAGCTACTGTAATGCTGCTGGACAATTTTGTAAGGTTAAGTTTTGGTTAAGTACTTTCAGTTAGGCTAGCTAATTCTTAACACTGGTTTGATGTAACTAGATCATTTTCTCTTGGAAGTGCTGTCATAGCAGAAACATGCTAGATGCTACCAAGAACTGACAGATGGATAGTGAATGAAATGTTAATGGATTCAAACTTCTTACCCCATGTCTGTGCACCATTACTGAGATAGCAAAGTGAAAACATCAACTGCAAAAATGACTGAATGTCACAGTTAAAAGTCGAAGTAAAGGCAAAATGTGTAGAGAAAACAAAAGCAACATAATAACTATATGCCTCTTATTTTGGTGCTTGGCATATTGCATCAATGCATGTGTTATTTCATACAACGCCTCCTCCTTTTCGTTCTGACAGTACCACGCCTCCACGTCCTTGTCTTTCTCCCTGTGTGCCTTCCCTTACATTACTCTTGGCCAGTATTCCTGCCAAGACTAATGATTGCACATGGACAGTTTTTTTTTTTTTCACACCCATGGACCTGTTAGCTTTTTTAGCCAAAGCATAAATATTCAGTACTTTCATCATATGAACATTCTAAGTCATGATTCTTGCACCTTTTGTGGTGTTTTGCAATCTCATTTTAACCACATCAATATTGTAAGCAAACTCACAAACAGCTTCACTAACACTTTGTGACAAATGCACTAAATTATAGGACGCCTAGTATAACCTGACTAATTTCATGGACTGAATTAATTAATCATTTCACTTTAATGCATTTCAAACACAGAAAGACAAAGGCAGTTGCATTTTGTCAGCCGAAATGTGAAGTCAGTGCTTCATATTTTGCATAAAACATTTTGTACATGAAATTCCTTTCATTCCATGCACATAATGGTGAATGTACTTTTGTGGATAACAGAAGAAAAAAAAGCCTTTTGTGAACAAAAATACCAATCACATCACAAAATGCTCAGTCTTTAAATGAGATGTCGTCCATTAAAGGGTTTGTCTGCATTATTAGGCCCGCAAAATGATACTTGTACTTTCCATTTCATGATTCAAAATTTTCATTTTGTGCATGAAATGATTGTTCTGTAAATGAATTTTCTGATGACAAAGACCCCCAAATGTGACAATACCCTTGTGAGGAACCGCTTTCCTAAAATGTATAGGCAGATATATTTTTGTGTATTAAAAAAAATAAAAAATAAAAAACAAAGAAAGAAAGAAAATAAAATATGATCTGTTATTATCTGTTAAAATATTATCTGTTATTATCTGTACCTCTTTCATGGACAAAATGCTGTAAAGTATGCCATATCATAGTAGCCTGCTGCATCCAAGAACTCAAAACTGGCAGTATCTACAAGATCTGGACTTGCAGTATGCAAATTGTATTCTACACAGATTTTATGGCTGCATTTGCACCATTTCCCAATAAACTTTACTGAACTGGACTTTAAAAATACACAGACAACACATGCAAATAAACAGTGTTGCCCGTGGCGAAGTTCATTGTCTTTGAATCCCCCCATGATGCAGTTTAAACCCTACTTTAATCATTCTTACTGCCCAACATTATATTTCTAAAAATCAATAACCGTGATTTATCAGGTTAAAACTGAGCTGAAATGGAAATGAATGCTCTCATGTGATGCTTAGCTTTTCTCGTCAACAGGTTGTGGTGGCTTTGCATAATAAATTGCAGGGCTTAGCAGACATGGCCAATTGATTAGCAAATTAAGAGGCGTTCGGTTATGTGTGCACAGACAAATGTGGGTTTGGCGCCTGGCAATAACTGTCGAAGATTTTGACATTGTTATTATTAGTGAATTTCAGTCACGCAGCATGATTTATCAGCACCGCTGTAGCATCCTGCTGACAGGACCTCTTCCTCTCCAGAAGCACAGCATTAGCGGTGGATCTGACTCACCCTGTCTCTCCCTCCTGCAGGGCCTCACGTGAGGTGAACAGACTGAATGAACGCTGCTGCCAGATTACTTTTGCTCCATTCCCATATCCATGCCATAATGTTTGCCATCTGAAAGGTATTTCATTATTTAGTATGAACAGCCAATTACAGATGTAAATTCACAAATGAGACTGATGAGCATTGGACTGCATTGCGTTTGATGCTTAAATCTGACATTTCACGCCGGGGCTTAATTGTATAAGAATCTGAGGCAGTCCTTTCACCGTAGAGGAACCCTACTAAGCGCCCAATACCCCATTGATTGAAATGATAAGTGTCTGTTTGCAGAAAGAGCCCAGGTGCAGCAACATTCTGCTGGTTTACCATGAGCATCAGAATTGCCCAATCAAGGCAGTGCTCCAGCTGACAGACCTGGTGGCCATCATGGATGCTCCATTTGGGAGGGTTTTGGAGGAATTCGCTCTGTGTTTCTAATACAGATTGTGGTTACAGTTTCATCAGTGAGGGGTACAGTAATTTGATAACGCATCTAGTTGATGTTGTTGAAGACATGGTGGAATAATGCAACACTTTAACGCTTTTCAGTAATATACTAAGATGTTGCCGTTCAATCGTATTCCACAGTAGGCAATGAACATATATTATGTATTTTGCCTGAAACTACTGGAAAATGTTTGTAAGAGATGAAAGGGCCCAGCAGACTCATTTTAATCCCGTAATCTGATATATTTCTGAGTGACACAGGATACTCAACCAGAAAAAAATATAGAGCGGAACTGTCTGCAATTGACTGAATCATGGAAAGTAGGCTTATTTACCAGAATGGAACCAGGTGGTTGGAGCGGATGGTTTGAAAAGGATTGGTGATGTCAGCTAAAAGGATCATGATTTCAGAGGTGAAATAAGTTCTAACATTTTTATGAAAGATTACGAAGACAAGCAGTTTTTCTTTAGAAGAACATAAACTGATGAATCATATGCAATAAGACCTGGAATGTGTATTAGGAAAGTAAATAAGGTCAATTCCATGTTGCCTTCCAGTATTGCTGTTTGTTTGTGGACTGTACTAGGGACTTTTAATTTGGTGCATCTGAAAGAAGTAAACAAAGGTAGACAATTTGAATGAATTGAGAAAGGTGGTTATGGAAAAACCTGTAAGCCAGTCTTTGTTAAGCAATTTAAATGGACGAAATCTGGAAGGAACTTGACCTTTCATCTGGGATTTTCTACCAGATGTTGACAATCCAGGGTAGGTAGTTGTTAAGTTTAGGTATTGCATAGAATTAGGGATGTAGAATATGCTAATGCAGAATATGTGCTTTATAAGCACTAATAAACATCCAATATGTTAATAATAGGCATGCTAATAAACAACTAGTTAATAATGAGAATTGGTCCCTATACTAAAGTGTTACCCAGTATCATATCCAGTAGCCAGAGTTGGTTAATATATATTTTTATGTTGATTTATTTATTTTATGACACTTGAATAGGACTATTTTTGTCTTTGCCGTGTCTGAAATGCAGTAAATTTTACTAGTATCAAATCTGTGAGAGTGAGTGGTATTCAGTGGGGTTAATTGCTTGTCATTTGTGTGACATTTACCAGTATAAAGTGTGGAACAATTTGAGTGTACTTTGTTTTACTCAAGGTGCAATACAAACTTAATGTTTAAAGGTGTAGTATAGGCACAATCGCTGCTCTTGTAGGGTAATGTGAGCTGTGTGTAATGTAAGTGATTAAATCAAGCGTCTCTCTTAGTGGTCGATCAATCCTCTCTAGTTTGCCCAGCCTTGAATCTGATGCTAATGGCTATTTTTGTCAGATAATGTCTACCGCTGTTTTTTTTTATAGTTCAGGGCTGATGATTTGTGTCCATCTATTGATGTGCTCACTCTCAGCACTCTTACGTTTTGCAGATACAGGTACTTCATGGCAGAAAAAGAGCGGTATCAGTACAGTATATAAAATGGTCTGATGGATTTTTATGGAGAACACTATGTCTTACGCTCATTGGAAAATTTCCTTGCTGTTTCCAGGTGAAATAAATACTAGTAAAATACCAACAACTTTCCTTCAACTAATACTGATACAATAATGCATTCACTTGCACAATGCTTTACCATAGCACATGATTTGTAGACTTACATGTTCGCATTTTCATGTTCACATCACAATTCGCTTCATACGTATGGATTTTCTGATGGAGTAAACTTGCTTAGTAGCTCCCCTGGTATAACACTGGCATGGTATGGCATGGTTGCTTCAGTAAATGCATTTTTATCACACGTTTGCTTTTGTCATGAAATCAAAATGGGCAATTCTTTTTTTCATGGAATATTGCGGTATTATAAATGATTTACGCGTGGACATAATTATTCAGTTTCAGCGCATGCCCCTCAAAAGGTCTGTGCACGGCCCTGGATTGCAGCAATCTGCTTGTTAAGTCTAACATCACACATCACCATTTCCAGGTTCAAGCGCTCTATATTATGCACAAGTAAACAACAAACTATACTAATATACACTCATGGTGTGCTATAATACTTTCGAAAAATCATGATCATATATGCATACTGAAATCTCCATTGGACAGACAGTGATTCATCTTCTATGAATTGTTAAAATATTGGTGTCTGAGATGCCGTGATCATGGAGACTGTAGTGTACACTATGAGTTTTTAAAAGCTTAGCTTAAATGTGTAATATGAACAAACAATGCTCATAAATTGCTGTAGAGATAGTATTATCGACTGAAACGAGTAGAATATTGGACCGGAAAACAGTATTCCTTACGTCACAACTTAACTGGATAACAAACCACAAAAATCCAATCAATTCCCAATGGACAAAATTAAGTCCTGCCCCACATAGTTTTTTTTTTTGTTGTTTGTTTTGTTTTTTTTTCTCATTTGAGAAGCATTTCACTCGTATATATGTTACAATATATATGTTCCGTTTTATTCCATTTTAATTTAATTTCGGACCTGTCACAATACAGGTGCATCTCAATAAATTAGAATGTCATGGAAAAGGTCATTTCAGTAATTCAAGTCAAATTGTGAAACTCGTGTATTAAATAAATTCAGTGCACGCAGAATGAAGTAGTTTGAAGTCTTTGGTTCTTTTAATTGTGATGATTTAGGCTCACATTTAACAAAAACCCACCAATTCCCTATCTCAACAAATTAGAATACTTCATAAGACCA
>JAUZSZ010000079.1:16478267-16488539 GCA_034780575.1 Labeobarbus marequensis | reverse complement strand
TCAAAACATTAGCACTGGTTTTCTATCCAACAGGAACATGTAGTCAATTATAGTGCATAGACTGTCAAAATGCTAACAATTAATGGCATAACAAAAACTGCATTACTTATCATGTCTCAGTTCGACCTGTATAGAACATACAATATGAGATCCATTAAAAAATATAACAACGACAACAACAACAACAATAATAATAATTCAGTCAGCAACTTCATTTTTGTGTGTGTGAGTGGATTCATTTTAGATAGTATGTGTACAGCATAGTGAAGGATCATCAGCACTTTATGGAATGTAAAAGAAAAGTGACAGAATTGCAGCAGTAAAGGTTTTACTGGCAAAATGAAATTGCTGTCAGTGATTAAAAAAAAAAAAGTTGAATGTACAGATATGTTATTTACAAGTGTGCAGATCACAAATGAACAATTTTCGGTTTTCTCTGTATAAATGTGTCAGTTATGATGGACAATGTACAGTATTGTTATGAATGTTTTACAATTGTTCAGGCTGAATATAGCCTGTGTTAACAAACTTAGTTCTTGTGCCTGCCTGTTCTGGTGGTTGGTATCGCTGACCAGAAGGCAACAGTTCAAAGAAAGACTGGGAAGGGTGTGTGGGGTCCAAAGTGATTTTCTTAGCGCTTTTCCTCACTCTGGAGATGTAAAAATATTGGAGGTTGGGCAAGGGGGCACCAGTAATCCTCTCAGCAGTCCTGACTGTCTGCTGTAGTCTCTTGATGTCTGATTTAGTAGCTGAACCAAACCAGACAGTCCTGGTCTAACTACTCCTCTCCCTAGTCCATCTCGTCCTCTCCATGGTCCAACCAGTCTGTTTCCTCATCCCAACTATTCATTTCCCTCGTCCAACTCTCCCTCCTCCAAACATTTTCTTTATTTTTCTTCTCTGCGTTGTTCTATATTGTTCTGAACAAAACCAATCCAGAGAGTGCCTTTTTATTGTGCATGGTCATGTATGGAAGACTTGGAATTATTCATTAAGATTGGAATCAGATAATTCTCAATTATTAGTAATTAAAATAATTCTTAGCAGCTCTTTTAAGCTGCTTTTGTTGCAGAAGTAGAGGCTTTACACTATATTCAAAGTTTGGAACATTTCTGTGTTTAAGCATTTGTAAAAAAAGATGAGAAAGATCCATGATTTTTGGTATGGGGTAAGCTTGTGTGAAAAGAGCATTTAAGCAGTTTAGAAATGTGTTAATTGACTGAATATTGTGTGAAAAACAACATGAATTGTGTTAATGTAACAACAGATGGATGTTGTGTTAATTGTGTTTAGAGTTTTGAAAATGTGACTACAGAATGGACAAAGGGATGTTAGCAATTGAAAAAAACTGTGATACCTAAACTTAACAACTACCTTACTAACTATTAATAAGCAGCACATTTAGGAGTTTACTGAGGCAAAATTCATAGTTAATAGTTAGTAAATAGTGAGAATTGGACTTTAAAATAAAGTGTGACCTAAAAAACCAATAGAACATATGCAAAAAAAAAAACAAACAAACAAAAAAACAGTGTTATCATTTTAGTGTCATTTATCGTTTATCCTACAGTTTTGGTTTCTAAGAGGCATCTTTGCTAAACAACTAAACAACTGCAAACCTAACATTGCCATTTTCTTTCCTCATACGTAATCTCCAGGCAATGATATCTTAGATTTCCGACTGTAGAAGGGGTTTCATGCAGGAATATCCCAAAGCAGCTTTTGAAATGAAAGTTCAAGATGTTAATTTGTGTCTCAGTCAGAAGTCACATGTCCTCACTGTTATCACGTCCCACTACGTCAAGGGGCTTCACTTCCAGTTAAACTGGGTTTAAATGTATAATGAAAATGTTTGTATGAAGTTCATATGCCAGTATTAATCTAACAGACCACTGCTAGTTGAATGTCTGCACCCCTAATCCTACCCCACAGGCTGCAATCTCCCCAAACTAATTATGCCATGTCTCCATACTGAGGCTTCTCCTTTTTCAAACACGCCGCACTGTGCTGATACAGACACACTTCTGTTCACCAGAGCCTCTTGCTTTCCTCTTCACTCTCTTTTTCCTTCCTCTCTATTTCTCTGAATTATGCATGCTGTTTCTATCACTCATACTCTTCCAAAGACCTTTCTGCTGGCAATTAGTGATATTGAGGAACTGCAGAGAGAGAATACGTCCCTTCTGAACAACAGATTTACTTTTGATTTGGGAAAGAAACCGCAAATGTATTTGTAGGTTCAGGGGTTTATTTTGTGTTGTGATTAAAAGCCGACTCAGATCGGATTAAGTTGCCTTTGAGTGATTGTGCATTCTGATTGTTTTTTTTGTTTTGTTTTGGGTTTTTTTGGTGAAATTCACAATGTTTATGAAATGTCGTTTGAAAGCAAAACACACATAGTGGAGCGCAGGCTTTATAGAATCATTATCCCAGTGGTGATATAGACATCGAGTGACAGCTTACTGTCAAACTGACATTGCCTGCAAGAAAAACATATATCTCAGTCAAACTGACAACTTTACAGCAGACATAATCAGCAGATGCTGTTGCTAAATGGGTTCAAAAGTTTGTCTTAACAGTATTTGAATAGTATTGGCTGTATTATTATTTATGCAAATGAGTAGGTCACCCATTTTTATGGTCAGTTGAGTATTCCAAACATTCACCCAACCATATTTCATCAGATGTTTAAAAACAGTTTTCACCCAACAATATGCCTGTAATATTTGGATTTTTATTGATTTTTCAAGAATGTCTTCATGCTTTCCTGAGGAAAAAATTATGCAAATGTGCAACAGTGGTTCTCAACTGGTGAGCAGCATCCCAAAAATGAAAAGCAAGTATGTTTTATTTATTTATTCATTCATTTTTATGGGGTCATAGTCAACTGGAGGGAAAAAAACAAACAAACAAAGGTAAACGCACATAATAAAACACAACTATTTGGATGCAAATTAATGAGTCACTTGTTAGAAACTAGTCAAATTGGACAAATGCCAACATGGATGTTTGCTTGATGTGCCCTCTTCCTAAAAGCCATGAACAAAACTAGGTAAAGTAAAAGAAACTAGCATTTTCAGTGAGAATAAACTTGAGGCATGTTGACCACAATGTGTGAAATTCATTACTCGCTGCTGAGAGCTTGAAATCATTAAAATTTAATTGACCTTCAGAAACCAAAATTTTGGTTTTGTAAAATTTTAGTGTTTGAGTTCATGGTATAAGACGCATATCAGTGTTTGATTTTAAGAGTTTACCTTTTTTTTTTTTTTTTTACGTTTATACATTAAATAATTTTGGTACTAAAGTAAGACCAATTTAAAACCACTGCTGCACAGGACACGAGTGCAGATTTTAGGAGTGAATTAAATGATTTGGACCATCTTTTCATAGGCACAGTCGAATTTGCAGTAATTGAATCTTCCACTTGAGGGCAGTGCTAAATAATTTAAGAGTATTAAATTATAGTACCATCAATTAATAAAATTAATCATCATATAACTTTCTTCCTTACAGCATGAGGAGAATACAAGAATACATGTATCTGGAAAGGTAGAATCTGTTGCACTCAGACGATGTAGTATTATTATTTTAATTCTTGTCTATTTTTCAGTCATTGATGGTCTCTTGGATACTGCACAACATTTCTCAAGGCTATCTGGAGGAATACATAAAATAGTGGAGGAAGACATAAAATACAGATTATTTTTAAAAAATCAATTATTTGGCCCCTGTCAGCAGGATTTTGACAGTGTAGCCCTGGGCAAGTCTCCTTTCTGTTGCTTATAGTTTTGTTATGTATAAAAGAAGAGGTCATGTATATTGTACTTTGTTGAAAATGTGTGTCTAAAAAGAGATCAACGGAAGCTCGGAAGACATGTAAAACAAGGTGCGTGGCCCCAGGATTTCAGAACTGATATGAATTCATTAAAAATGCACAGAGTGTTAAATGGTAAGGCAGATGGAGAAAAGTGTGTTAAAATGGAGATTCTGTCATCATTTGCTAACTCTCATGTTGATCCAGGAGAAACACTGAAGATTATTGATTGCTTTTTCCATGCACTTACAATGGGGACTGTGGCTTAAAATAGGATGCTAAAGTAACATAAAAGTGTTCCATATGACTCATTCTTTAGAAGTCTTCTGAATCATTTGAAAGCTTTATGCGAGAAACAGACTGAAATGAATGGCTGCATCTGAAATCGCATATTTCCCTATTATATAGTGGGAAGAAAACAGTATGTGAACAGAGTAGTATGTCCGAATTCACAATATTCATAAAACAGATGAATTACTATTTCCGGTGAGATTCTGAAGTGTGCATACAATGAACACTTTACTATCCCATGAGGCCACAGGAGAGGATTTGTGAATGGTAGTGAAGCCATGCAACTGATGCCCAAAGGTCACATGAAAATGACAACATGACGAATGTAGTATGTCCAGATTACATTCATACTACACACATACTAGCATATAGAACACATGTTCACTAAATAATTACTTGTTCAAAAGAAGTACGTACTATCAGAGAGTATGTGATTTCGGACACAGCCCAAGTCATTTTCAATGCTACAATGACATCTATCCTAGTGTTAATTGGCATATTCATTAGAGCAGGGTTATTACAGTTTACTGAAATTAAAACCATAAAAAGGTTACTTAAATCCATTAATTTTCCATACCACTTCTTCCTCTGCAGGGTCATGGGGGCTGGAGCCTAAAAAAGCCTTTTTTTCTTTTTTTTTTTCAGTTAGCTGCCAAGGCAGCTGATTAACCTGATGTACTAAAGTAACTAAAACTGAAATAAAAATGTATAAATACTATGTAAACATAAAAAACAGCTTATAAAATAACAAAACACAACAAAGCTACAAAAACTTACACAAATATACACATGAATTCACAATATTAACAAAACTGTAATATCTCAGTGATACTAAAATATCACTGTATTAGAGAAATAGTGGCATCAGATTCATCAATGAATCATTCTTTTAAATCTAATCCGTTTAATGATTCAGTTGATCCAGTTCACTGAAGTTGTCTGAATGATTCATTCAAGAATTTGACTAATTAGTGAACAGTAATTATTTCCTCTAATTATGAATTATATGTTCTTTTGTGATTTCCACAGAAGAAAGTAAATCACTCAGGTTTGGAACCAGTAACTGAATTTGAATTTTTGGTTTGACTCTTTCTGTATCTGACATGTAATATTATCATTCATTTCTCTGTAGGTTAGTCATTTCCATAAAGGTGGAATGAGATGAAATGGGTATTTTACACAGCAGTTCACATTAAATGCAGTATTGATCTACACCCAGTACGCATGAATATAAGTATGAGGGAGAGAGTTGGAAACTCACAAATGATCCATAATTAACTCCTCTCTGCTTGTCCTCCTCCTCTCTGCAAATGATTTGCACTTGATTTCCGTGTTTAGTTATGGACCGTGTTTGCAAATAACATGCCACGGTAGAAAAACACACAGTGAAACGGAGATCAAGATGCTCGCAGAAGATGGCCTGCTCAAAGTGCACATTGTGTTCGTTTGGGAACTGAATTTTTACAGATCTGTATCAGCTCTTTCCCTGCTGAATCGCTTGAGGTATCAGATTGTGAATTTCGACACGCTATTATGTGCAGGGTGTCGACATATGTTTATTTGTTAGTATAATTTTTCAGTCGCATCAGGATTTTATTAAAGAACGTGCAGCACAAAACCCATCGGGAAGTCCCATCATCACACAATGCCACATGGTAAATAAAGACCTGAAGCTGCGATATCAAAGCCTTCCCTCGCCGCAGTCTGCATTGCCATGGGACATCTACATAAATCTGTGCAGCGCTTACTGTGAGGAAACAAGAGAGCCTCATTACATTTTTTTTATACAGATAGATATATATTTTTCGCTAGTCCTTTCCACTGCAGGTGATCCCATTTGCCACATTGATCTCAGGGCTCCGTGTAATGCAAACAGGGCTCGCAATTTCTCCGTCTGTTGAGTTCTTCTTGTGTGCTCATTTACGTTGGGTTTTCATATGCTCTCATAATGTAACAGCTGGCCCAAAGGTTTTCATTTTTTATTGATGTGCTTTAATAACATATTCCCTACTGCATGCAGTAGCATAATTTGTTCCTTTGGTTTGAAGGCATCTATCAGTTCTCTTTGTCCCATATGTGCAATGCTTTCCCTCTTGAGAATGCTAAACCTGTTACTGTTGACTTTAATTCCAGCACCTTGGACTCTGCAGTTCACTCTTGAACTCTCAAAATGATCATCTCTAGATACAGTATGAAGATTGTTGCTGAACAAGTTCGCCGATTCAAATTAATGGAAAAAAGTCAATATTTTGCCTTTGTCTTTGAGGTAAAAGTTGTCTTTTAGAGCTAAATGCAGGTAAAGCTCTCAGAGCAGAGTTGCATTCTGAAAACAGCCTTAACCCAACCTGAGCTGATCTTAGCTGGTTTTAGAGAGGTATTGGGCATTTGGTCAGGCTGGTAAATTTATGAAATATGCATTTTTACCTTACACCTTAAAAATAGATGCAATAGTGTGTATACATTTAAAAATATAAATAAAATAAAAAATAAATAAATCCTGTCTTATTAGGGTGTCATGCCAAATAACATTTTGCAATCTGAATTAACATCACCTTCATGAATAATGTAAAAAGGTCAAATTATTATTTTTATTTCCCTGCACATTAATTAGACCATATGATTCTATATTGGAGAATTTTTCCCCTCCAAATGTAAAGCATCAAAGTTTGTTTGTTTATTTATTTAGTATGACAAATTACTTAAGGTTATATTTTCAAGAATTGTATTATTCATTATGAGTATATTAGGACAGTAGTATCATCCTAACATTTTTTTTTTTTTTACTTTATCCAACAAAATAAAATACATTAAGCGAGTTTATGTATGTATTGATTGATTTATTGATTGATTTATTGATTGATTGATTGATTGATTGATTGATTGATTGATTGATTGATTGATTGACAAATTACTTAAAGTTCTATTTTCAAGAACTTTTTTTTAATTCATTATTGGGATATTAGGACAGTTGTAAGTAAACAAACAAACAAATAATTTGTAATACAGAAATGAATATTAACATGATCAAAGAACATGTGTATTCAGTCACTATATGCATGAATTTTAGGTTATTTTTTAAGTTTGCATTTTTTCATTAAAGTGGTTTTATCATGATCAGTGTTTTATTAGTGGTTTTATTAAAGACTATTTTTTGACATTATACAAGTCACTGAATGTATAAACTGCATTTTTAACTTAAAAAAAAAAATAAAAAATAATGTTATAGACCCTTACACCAGCAAAGACCAGTAATCCAGCTAAGGTGGTTTTATAAAAAATAAAAAAAAAACAGAGAAGAAAAGAAAAAAACAACAACACGGTCAGCAGAGTTAGGTTAGCACCACATGTGCAGCAGTCTTAAAGTGAGATTATGATTGTAATATTGTTCAGGGGCACAGTACAGTAATTGGATTCAGTGTGTCCCTGCATTCGTGTCCTCTTGTACTTTTTCCTGATTCCTGAGAAATTTCAATTAGATAGTCTATATCACAATCATTGATATGTATAGGATGTACTGTATGCCTGCAGATGGAGCCACTTTGTACTTCAGCAAATTTATTATAGGCCTGAAGGGAATGAAAGCATATCACATTGCACAAACAACCAATTCTTAAATCTCACCTGGCAACAACAGTAGACACATTTAGGTGGGCTGTACCTGATGAAACATTTATATCTGAGTCTTATCGCTGCGCTGGAATCAGAGCAGAACTCTTTGTGGAGAATATATCAGGATCTCTTCCAACTCCTCCCAATTGGAGCATCCATGATGGCCACTCAGACTGTGTGGAGGCCAAAGCCATCTGTTGCTCAAGTAATTTCCTCACCAGGCCTGTCAGCTGGAGCACTGCCTTGATTGGGCAATTCTGACGCTCATGGTAAACCAGCAGGATGTCACTGCACCTGGGCTCTTTCTGTGGACAATTACCATTTTTATTCAATGGTGGCACAGAAAGATCACCAAGATGCTTTTGTGGTATAAGTGTCTTCGTCATATAATGAGCATATTAACTGCACTCATATTACCAGCTTTAAATGTAAAAATTGAGATGAAGAATAACATTACTTATTATTTCAGCTCTGCATGATTATTAAATTATCATTGGTGTTGCTGCTGTCAGTCTTATTGTTACTGTCATTACATAGGAAGTGAGAGATATCTCTGTTCTCCAGCTAATCGCAACAGGAGATTGATTTCAGAGTGAATGCTGTATATTGCTGTGAGTTTGTAAATTACAGCAAATAAATTTAGAAAATTTGTTTAAACTTTTCTCAAAAAAAAAAAAAATCTTAAAGGAAACATATTATGCCACTTTTTACAATATATAAATCTCAAGTGTCCCCAGAATGTATCTGTGAAGTTTCTCATAGACCTTACCCCATAGATCTTTTATTATATCATTTTGAATGCCAAATCAAATGCCTTTTTTAAGTGGAAGCAAAAACACGCTGTATTAGAGCAAGTCTCTTTAAATGCAAAGAGCTGCTGCTCCCCGCCCCCTTTTCCAGAATAGAGCTGTGCCATTACAGATCGTACCTGCTAAAAAACATGTTTCGGTTCTGATTATTATGTTTATCGTGCTGAAATCACACGAATGCACACGTACAGAAAGTGGCTGTCACAGGCATTTGAGTACTAAACTAAGGGCGTGTTCACACTTGGCGTCTTTTTTGACTAGAAAAAGTTGACGAGCGCTTTTTTAGTAAAATGAAAAGCTGGCAGCGTTTTGTTTACAAATAGCAGCCGAGGGTGTCTTTTGTTGCTATAACAACAGCTGCAATGGTAGCCTAGCGCAGTGTGCTGCAGAAATGTCGGCTTTTGAAGTTAACGGGTAGGGTATGTTGGTTCACAACGACATTTGTGGGAGCGCGACATTATACAGGGAAGAAAACTGGTGCTTCCACCAATTTAGTCCAGGAGCTCCAGTTGGATGATGCACGGTTTCATACAACTCCTTATGCTCTGAGACTAGCACGATCTGTCTACCGACTATCTTCTCCTTTTTCTTGTTGTTTTTGTTGTTATGGAAACGACTCACCACTCGCTTGTCATTGGTCAGCTGTCAAAAAGGCGCTTGACGTTGGGTGTTTTTTTTCAGAAAAGTTAAACTTTTTTCAACTTGAAAAGACGCTCTGAGCTGCAGAAAAAGACGCCGGCGGTGGTGTTTTAAAAAGCGCTCAGGACTTTTTTGAAAACACGGTTAACTCCATAGGATTATAATGTAAAACAGATGCCGGCAGCTTCAAAAAAGATGCCAAGTGTGAACATAGCCTAAGTGTGCTTATAATATATTTTATGACTATGTTTATTAATGCACTTAAGTAAAAAGTGCACTTTGTAATGTCAAATTATTATTATTTTTTTCTTCAAAGTACTTTTTTTACTCAGTGCATTTTTAAAGCAGTACAATTATTTTGATGTGATGTCTAACATATTAAAGCACATGTAAAGCACTTGCTTATTATTTTAACTGTAGTGTTATGTGATATATTTAAGGCTAATATATTTTAAATGTACTGAATTTCAATTTCTTCTTTACAAATGTGCAGTTGTAAACATATTTTAATAAATGACACTTGGGCTTTAATAGAAATGACATGAAAGGATATTTAAGTGTACCATAAATGCTTGTCAGTACATCAAGCAATGCATCTTTACTATATTTCAACAGACAATAGAAGTAATTATGAAATTACATATTACAACTTTAATACATTTTTATTTAATTGCAATTAGCATGTAATTAAATGCTTGAAAACATTAAATTCACTTCACACTTAAGTATATTCTCATGAAATATCTTATTTCTAAAACACATACTCTTTTTTAAAAGTAAACTAAAGTGCACATATTTTTCACAAGGGTGTACTGCCAAAAAAATAAAAAATAAAAAAAATTGCATGAGCTCGTGTTTCTGCTCCCCTGCATTCGCATACATATGAATGAACGTCATTGGAACGAGAAGTGCACTTTGACCACACCTTAAGTCATACTAAACATAGGCAATGCGTTTTCAGTGTGTGAACAGTGAGACTCAGACTGTTAGCACACACTGAATGACTCCCAGCGGTCCAGACTTCAGTTCGTCTACTGTCCACACAGCTCACAATCGCTCACATTCAGAGAGCGTCAGGCAGAGGTAATATGAGGCCTCGGGAGGGTC
>JAUZSZ010000079.1:16410432-16422491 GCA_034780575.1 Labeobarbus marequensis | reverse complement strand
GAGCTGCTGTGGGGAGTTGTCTTTTTGTTTTTTTTTTTTTGGTTCTCTAAAGGCATTTTTTTGGTAGTGGCTTAGAGTGATTCGGCTGGAGGACTTTAGAGTTGGAAAGAGCCTCTCTTCTGTTCAGTTGCATCAGACAAAATGTATTTCATGCATGGTTAGAGAGTCTTAATTCTTTGTAAATTGAGTGGTCGGTGGGTTGCCAGGGTTGGACAAGCTCATATGAAGTGGTCCAGGCTTCATTGTAAGCAAAACTGATGCAGATTATAGTAAAAGCTGTATTGTATAATACAAATAATTTTAATTGGATAATATTTAATCATACACATTTGTAAAATTAATCATTATAAAGTGAATTTAAAAAAAAAAAAAAAAAAAAAAAAAAATCTGAGATTCAAAATTTAAAATAAATATATTTCTAGGTCAAATAATCCAATCCAATAATCCATTTTGTGACCTTGATCATGTGAACTCCTTTGCCAGATGTTCTCACTTCCACAAGATGCTCTTTGGATCATCTAAAATAATGCTGGAGAACACAATCAGGTTTTACAAAAACTTGTAGAGTTCATGCAGCTAAAGTGCTGCTGCCATTCAGGGAAAGCAAGACAAACCAAAGCTAAAATATTCTGAAATTCATGTTAATTGTTCAAACTTGGATTACACTGGTGAAGGCATTTGTAAAGAGAAAGATATATATTATAAAATACAAAATAAAGGCATTTTTACTAACAGATTCAGACTTCTGACCCTCTCTGTGTATACTAACATTTTCCGGAGACTGATTTGATTTCCCCACAGGAAAGTTTGTCAGTTGTTACCACTAGGGGGCACTGTTGTGCAGGATGACTTGTTCTTTGTTTTATCAACCCCACCCCCTCCAAAGGTAACAGTTCCTGCCTTTAATGACAGATCTTGCCAGAGCTAGTCAGCCCATAATAGAGCCACATATTTATGGCTGACTAAAAATATGTCTCACTTGATGAGTACAGTCATGTATAAGCGCAGCTCTAAGACAGCTCACCAGCTCAGGGTGAGTGATTCACTACACTTGGTCAGTTCCAAAGAACAGAAACCAAAAATAGTTTTTTGATATTTATTTATTTATTTATTGTGCTTCACTTTTTATTTTATTTTGTTTTACATTTTGATTTTTCTTTTTTTAAATTTTCTTTTTGTTTATTTTATTTGTTTTATTTATTTATTTATTTATTTTATTTTTTATTTTATTTTTTTTTTTTGACAATGGTTCAAAAACTTCTACACTGTAGATCTATACTGTAAAATGTATTTATAAGAGTTATCCTGCTGTTTCAAGCATTTAGATTACTATTATGCCATTAGCAGCCAAAAAGTACTCTATTAAATAACTATTATTCCTTTTCATTATAAATAAGATGACTTGTTCTTTTTCACTTCCAAAAAAACTGAAAAACATTTAACAGTATTTTACTGTAAAATTACATGAAATGTCATATGATATCTATTACAGTTTTTCACCATATAGTGGGTAAAGAGTTAACTTATGGTTAACCAAGTGTTTTTTTTTTTTGTTGTTGTTTTTGTTTTACCAAAGTGTTTTTACACTCTTTTACAATTAAAAGTATATCCCTTTTTTGTGGTTTATTCCTAAACAAAACCAACTCACTTCTAAAATTAAGCTGTTTTTTTTTTCTTTTTTTTATGTGAGAAGATGGAAATATGGTTGGATTATACAATATATACAATAACTGCAAAAATAGTTGTTGCACATGCATTTCATGGCATTACATTAAGAGCATTTTCAAAGGATGGCAAGACAAATTAATGCATGAATGAGTAAAAAACAGAGGAAGTTCCTCCAAGACAGTGACGTATGTTGATTTATTGCTCTGTTGATGTGTGTGTACATTGCAGTTCATCATTTCAGGATGAAAACAGAATCTCTTCTATCATATCTCCGTTCACACAGCATGAACTTTACATCTTCTCCGGAGCTGCGCTAAGTGTTGTGGCAGGGGTGGTGACAGACACAGGTGGCGGTGTGAGTGTGTTAAATGAGTGTGAGGTTGAGTTCCTCTCCTGTGGTGCTGATGGTAGGTTGTTAGCGTGATGACCAGCAAGCAGCCCATTGGGGGGCTTCGGTTCCTCAATGTGTCACACACACATTGTCATGGAGACAGTGCTTTTTACAGCGTTCTGCTCCAGCGAAAGACAAGCCAGCGCGTGCGTTAGCATGGAAATGCGTGAATTGTTGTATTTCCCCGGTTATCTATTAGGTTAAGCACATAAATTGCATTTTTTTATAGAATATTTAACATTTTCCTCTAGGTCAACGCATGTAACCTTTTCCTAATATCCCAACAGCTGCAATAATTCATGTGCTAGTTTCTCGCTGGCTCTCATCTTATGCTAATAACATCAGTGATGACTGAGTTTTTTTTATTTAATTTTTTTTTTTCAGAGTGAAAGCACAACGTGGGTGTGCTTTCTTCTCCTCTCAGACAAGATCACTGTGAGGATTTGGTAGACATTTCCCAGATGGTGAACGCTGCTATGACCTTTCACCCCAGGCTCCTCAGACATGAAGCAGCCATTTGTTGGCGTCGTGGATCGAGGGCATCTGTGAACTTTCCCACCACCCATATCTGAAGTCTGATGAAAGGTTTAGCTAACACATTGGCCGCATTGTTTATCAATAAATACTTTTTCTGAACCCACTCATGTTGAAATAATGGGAATGGCTGTGTTCGCGGCGTCTTACAAAACATCTTTATAATATATCAGAGATTTCACAGTACAGTGCATCTCTTCTTCCTTATTTCCTTCTCTCAGTGGCTCGCTTATCACACTGTCTATTCGCATTCATTTCCATTGCAATAAGGCAACGGCAAGGTGACAGGAAGCAGGCATGTTCCTTAGAGCCCCTGAGCAGGAAGTGTCAAAATCCCTGCCTTATGTAAGACAGCAGTGGAAGTGCTGGGCGCTGACTATCTGCTACACCAGGCCAGGTGTGACCCCTATATCTGTCAGTAACTACCTTTTTAAAAACTCCCAGCCAACTCTCCATGGGCAATGACACAGCCAACTGTTTCTCTAGGGACGATTAGACATATGCCGTCCTGTTCTGCAATGAATGGATCCGTGGCATTGCTTTTGAGCTGTTTTTTAAACGTGACTCATTCGAATTAAGTCTGTTTCATATGACACATTTGTGGTGGCGCATTTGGTGTAGCAGCTCGCAGAGCTGGATATCACTGATTGATTTGAATATGAAAAAGAAAAGGAAATGTACTCTGTGAATTCAGTGCGCTTAGAAGAATGTAAAGAGAAATCCGAATGAGTCAGAGAACAGAAGGCTCTGGCACTGTAGACAACACAGTGGTATTTATTCATGTAAATTACAATGAAAGTGAGCCAACATGTATCTGTATATTTTTGGTCCCACGATGAATTATCCCTTGTGATTCCTGTGTCTGAACCAAAAAAAATAAAATAAAAAATCATCTTTACAGTACTAGACAGTGTTGTCATTAGTACATTTGGGACTGATCTGGCACTGATAAGTCACACAGAATATATATGTCTAGTAAATAATGCAGAAAAATAACCAAATATGTGTTATAACTGTAGCTTTTTATTTATACATTTAATCTAATATAAACAAAATAATTTTAGATACACTTTTGGATCAATTTTATTCCCTTTCTATTATCTACTCAAAAAACTAATCCCTCTGAATACTAAGCACTCTCTAATATTTTAATATAGATATATTAACAATCATTCTGTAATATTCAAGTTTCAATAAGTATATAATTTTCTCTGCTTTGCTTTCAATAAAAAAAAAAACAATGTTTAAAACTAAATATATATTTTATTATGTAACGTAAATGTCTACACATGTTTGTATACCTGTATATTTTGGAGGTATGTATGTATGACTTTATGATGTAATAGTGTGGATAAGCACTGCCTCCGCAGAAGAAGATCAACACCTGCTTCTGCATCACTGCCTTTTTAGCCCCGCCCACCGATTTACGCATATAGTTAAATTACAAGAGCGGCAAATGCAGGTCTACACAGAAACCAAACGATAAACTTCATTTGATGAACTTTATTTTTAATTAAGTTCTGGACCACACCAGTAAGAACTTGGTCCTTTGTTCACTTCATGTTACTGTGGATTCGTTTACAAACAAGGCACAATTCGATGCAAGATTTTCAGAAAGAATGAAACTAAAAGACGATGCTGTGCCGACTGTTTTGGATCCGATGTCGCACCGCAAAAGTGTGATTAACTCTTCTCATTATGTGATCACAATGGCTTTATCTGTTATTACAGATCTTTTGATATGTACTGAGTATCGTTTTTAACCTAAATCACACCACTGTCCATCTATGAAGGATGTAGGTTGTCAAACATACACAACTATTAGCCAATAATAGCAGTGGGCGTTTACTTCCAAGTCTACAATCCACCATGCCTATTCAACCAAAGCGTTCTGCGGGGGGTTAAAACAGGACATAAAATAGCCTATTACTTCTAAATTATGATGTTTTTGATGTAAAAATCTTGATAATTTTATAAGTGGACCTCAGAGAACAGTACAAAAAACAGTTCATGTTCATGAACATGACAGTTCATGACACTTTTAATTCAGCCATACTGTTAAATTGTATAAACAATTTAGAGATCTGGCCTGGTGGGTAGCAAACATGCTCTAATGTGGAGCTGTCTTGAATTTGAATGAAGCTTGGATCTTGTCTTGACCTCCACACATGACTCTACTATCAAATTTGAGGCAATAAAGCTTTAAAAATAACTTTAAAATCTGTTACCTTTTGCAGTTTTGCAAGTATTGAGTAGCTCTCATGTCTGTGTTGTAAATACGTATTATTTTATGTGCTAACTAGCTGAACTGGGGTATAAATGTATAAAATGGATGGATTGTTTGACTCTTTTATTAACTCTTTTATTATTTAATTTTGTCATGTTTACAAACTTGTCTTGTGCTGTCAGGATGCATTTGTCTCTGCTTAAATTGCCTTAGCATGTTTCACGCATCAAGTGTTGAGGTGTGTGTGTGTAGTGAGTCTTGTGAGTGTTCAAGACAACATGCACTGAGCTTTCCACATACACTTCTTGAAAAAAAAAGATATAATGAACATTTTAGGACTATGTAAATAAAGAAACCAATTTGCACAGAGCTTGTTTTAAGTTGACACAACCTGAAATCTTCTTAAACATTATTTAATATAAATAGGCAATTTCCATGATGGAAATCATAGCAACTTAATTATTTTAAGTAAATGTATTCAGTGAACTTAAACATTAAGAAGATGAAACTTTTTAACTTTTTTAAAAAAAAGTCATGCAAACTGTTACCTTAAGTTCTATGAACAGCTCTCTTTTTTAGTATATGAATGAATTATGAACTATAATGAATATGTCGCATGAAATAATTATAATGGCCATTGTATTGAATTCAGCCAATTTGCAACAATGAGCAAATCAATGCAGCTGTCCTCATTAGTTCCTCTGTTTTGCAAAGACCTCCTGAGTTATCATCTAAACATCCTTGCAGGGTAATTGCCTGATAGGTCCATAAATCAAAATATTCCAGAGGAATACATCGGACAGAACAGTGCAGCAATTACTGGGCCTGTAGATGTGCCGACGATACTTACCACCTAAAGTCTGGTCTGTTGATGTCAAAAGAGACTGTGTTTGTTTAGAAGACAGATTGTCTTAGTAGAGCCCCAATGCTTTCTGGTGCCAGAAGGTATAGAGACTGTTTAAACTGTTCAGAGCTCCAGTTTCAGTTTCATATGAACGTGTCTGTTCTTTTTCATTGGGTTTCACTGAGACAAAACATCAGATAAGAGCTCAATACATGCACATTTCCTGTTTAAAATCTATTGGCCAGACTATGGTCACACTCCAGAGGAAACATTGTAATTATAATACATTTGTCTTTTTCCTGTACATCTCGCTTCTGTCTGTCTGAAACTTGCATTTGTCCCTCATTAGAAAAGTTTTACACATAAATAATTGAATAGTGCTTTTGAAAAATGTAATTTGAAATGAAATAAACTCACATGCACTGAAGGCTACAATCATATCAGCTTAATGAAAGCTTTTTATTTTACGTGGAACATGTTGCCTTGTGGAGACACCCATGTTAAGCTCACATGACAGCTACTTACACATCTAATTAACCTCCCATTTGTAGGACCGTTTAATTCTTAGATTAAAACATATACCATGGGGTTGTTTAATGATTTATTCTGATTGATTAACATTCTAAGGCATGCACTTATTTTCCATAAATGCACAGCCATTAATAGGGCTCAATGATTTCCACGATGCGGAAAGCGTGAATGGGATCGAGGAATGTGATTAAAATGGAATTTACTGTATAACGCGGAATGTCACTGAATTTGCCAAATTTTGAGAAAAATTTAAAAATAAATGACAATGCAATATGGACCAATGTCTGTGAACATTAAACTGCAAAATACTATCTAAACATGAACATCCTGCATGTTCTGCTGTCTCTGAGTGAATGAATAGTACAGATGCGCGGTTTTCACAACAACCCATCAAAATAAAAGTTTGTTTTAACTTGAGGAAACTGTGACAGAAATATATAACTTAATGTAATGATAGTACTTCTAATAATAAAACATAAACATAATTTTTAAGGAATATTTACCAGAAAAATGTTAAATACACAACAGTATTTCTTGAAAAAAAAAAAAAAATTATATATATATAAACACAGTGAATCTGAATTTAAGGGGGGAAATGAAACATTTCATAGGGCTTTAATGAACTTAATAAATTGTTGTTGTTGTTAAATTGTGTAAGTGTCATGATTTCAATTAATTAGATATACTTTTTTATTAATAATTTAATTTAACCATTAAAACTAAACAACAACAACAAAAAAGACAAAACGGAATTTGAATAAATAAATAAAACAGGTTTTATGGCCCTATATGAATTAATTCCAGTTCTGTTGGAAGCATTACAGTTCCATATCACTACACCAAATTATTTCAGTTATTTCACAGGTCCTTGTAGCTTACAACAGCAAAAGAAACAAAACAAAACACTGGCTAAGAAAACAAATATGACCAACAACAGGATAAAGAAGACCATTTCTATAATTACCCAACATATTTACCTTTTTTATTATCTATGCAAAACATGCTTTCTTTCTCTCTCATACTATCTCTCTGCATGAACACACAAAACACTGCTAAAAAGCTGAATGTCATTGCTCGGTATGTAGGTTGTCACGTCGCTTTTCATGAAGCAGATAAACTTACAGTTTCGCTATTAGTAGAGACACTGCTGAGAGACTCAGGTTATTCACACATGCATAACTGCATTAGTCTGCATTTCAACAGCTTAGGCCTCCGTTATTAGCTCTAAAATGGTATTTTGGAATTAACAACAGAAGCTTGAGATGAGACGAGAGTAGCCCTACGCACCGGACAAAAACCTGACAAATGTTTAGAAATAATACATCTGAACAATGCCTAAGAAGAATAATTGATTCCGGTCCTTTTAATTATTGAAAAATAAAGCACATTCCACTTTATGTTGTGGCAACATTTCCACCTCAGATGTGCATTATTTTTCAATAATTCAGTGGCCCGTCATCAATTATTCCTTACTTATAAAATAACAGCGTTCAGTGTAAGTCCAAGATGACTGCCATATCGGCTGGCGAAAAACTTACTGAGCACACCTTTAACTTCTAAAACAGTAGCTACACCATTTAAATGTATGAGTTTGTAAAGGACACTATACTGACAGCAATAGCAGTTGCCAGAGAAAATTGCCAGCTTTCACTCAGGGATTCAATGAATATATTTTGAATAAATGTAGCTCTAAAACAAAACGAAAAACAAGCAGAAGTTCTGAAAGCCCGGTAATGAATATTTATTACCGCACTGAGGCTTAAGTATGTTTGTGTGACTGTTGACCTATAAAAGTGTGCCATCTACTAAGCGCACATTCATCCTACCTTTTTATCCCATTTATTTCACATCCTCTCATTATCTGCAACAGCTACACAAGCAACCACAGGGAATTCTCACATTTCTCACATTTGACACTACCATTGTCTTAAATCAACTAAAGCCAACGCAGCTGGTACTGACAATCAGACATGACCATGAATTTCTGTAGCTTATTATTATGTGAAAACAAATGTATTACAACAAAAGATCTTTACGATTTGATTAAAGCGGGAACGGATGCTCATGTAGGGTGTTCTGTCTCTGATAGAGGTTGAGGTTCATTTTTGCCACAATACTATGCACAGTGTCAGGAGATCCGGGTTTTAAATTCAAAAGTCATTCTTTTGGGATTATAATTATACATATCTTAATTTTAAACAACAAAGAGCTCCTGTGTTATACATAAAAACCTAAACAAACAAAGCAAACAAATCTAATGGGATTAAATGGAAATATCCTAACAGACCTCCTTAAGAATGTATTTTTCATCACTCTAGTCATTATGGGATACATTTGCACTGCGTCACCATACCAAATAAAGTATGCATGCATTTTCATACTGCATGCTATCGTTAATGCTGCCAAAAGCACTAAAATATTCAGCTGGTTCAGTCTCGTTCACTGTCTATAGAAAGAACTCACTAATTGAACTAAAATAAAGAATAAAATCTTCCTTCACTAATAATTATTTGGGTAATTAAAAATTAAACAAATATAGCTTTATATAACATTAACAAACTGGGGCAATGCTTTTGATATATTATACATTCTAGTGAAGCATATTTCTGCTTTCAAAGGGTACAGTTCAATTTTATGTAATGCTTCAATTGCCTCTCAGATCTCCGCCAACACCAAAGGAATATGTAATGCATTACTCAGTTAGCACAATGAGCGGGATTTTTATCTTTGAGGAACCTCAGGAAAAAACAATGTGTATTGAGGAAGGCTCTGAATGAACAAAATGTGAAGAACAATCTGTTCTGCATAAATATAAACTGTATATTGCATGTATCACATTGTTTACAACATAGATAATTTATAAAAAGGTATTCTGTACATTCCTTCCATCATCCATAATTACATTGTTTTGCCTGAAACTCTAAAAGCACAAACTAATGCAAGCACAACAGTTTTTTACTCTACATTGTAAAAATGATTTTCAATTATCAATCTCTCTCTCTCTCTCTCTCAGTATTTCAGACTTTCTAATTCAAAATTCTATGTTTAATTCAATGTATTGTTTGTAATTTCTTTGTAATTATTTGTGAAATTTACGTGCAGTTTCTGAGTGCAAATCTCCCTTAAATATATTTGTCAAAAGTGGAGTCACAGTTTATCATGACAGACTTTTGTGCTTATGCATAAACACTTTTGTAATTACAAATCCTCTCCCAGTTAATGACTTTATTCAGACTGCAAATTTCAATTCTATGTATTCTCTTGTGACTGAGCATTGTACTGTTTCTGCTCTGAATCCTTTGGTAGTATGAAACTTCACTGAAACCCAAACTGGTTAAGCTATATATGCAGTGGATTAAATACTTTACTCCTTTTAAGTGCTACACTAGTTTATATGTCTGGAAGCTTCTGATAGATTGTTTTTTATTTGTGTACATAGACAGGGAAAGTTCATTTCTTCAAGAGTAGACTGTGTGTAAGGGCGGAGTGCACATGAGAAGGAACAGAGCTGCCCTGATCTCATCAGTGAGAAGCCCGTGATGACCACATCAGAGCAAAGCCGTCATGAGAGATGTTCCTCTCTTCTGATCAAAGATGTGAGGGGAAGTTTAGCAAAGCATACTTCACCCAACACGAGGAGACCTGAGTGACCCTTTGAGAAAGGCAGCATCAGATTCATCATGATACGTTTACATCCAGAGCCTTTGGAGTAGATTATTTAGGGAATGGAAGGAAATTGTTGACCATTTCAAGCCAGGATGAGAAGTGTATTGGTCACAGTTTATATTACAGTGTCTGACAAAATATAAATTTAGTGCTATAAAACATAGAAACCAAAACAAAAACAGATGCTACAATGTAGTTGAAAGCAACATTGAACTTTGACATTTATGAAGAAAAGCATGCAATTAAATTCTCTTTTCTTTTGGTTTTGTCCATGATGGGAATTTAATAGCATGGAGTGTGTATGGAAAGCATTTTAATTAAATCTTCTCTTATGTGAGGATATCTTGGTGCAATCAAGACAGCTTTCCTCATGTAGTACAATACTGATATTAAAAGAAAAAAAAAACATTCAATTACACTTAGTGCATCACTGCCAGTTTTCTGTTGTTTAAAAATCAATAGTAATTTTCAGCTGATGATAAACAATCTCACTGCAGAAGACTGTTTTCATACCGTTTCAAATTAAATTCAAATTCAGAATGATTACTCTTGTTCACTTCAGTACAAAAACGAATCGGCTAATTTTTCACATGGCATTGGAACATGTTTTAAAACTAAACCGAATTAAAGACTTACTGATGAATGTTAATAGAGGGATATTTATTGCTGTCATTTAAAGGGGTCATATGATGTTGCAAAAAAAGAACATTATTTTGTGTATTTGGTGTAATGCAATGTGTTTACGTGGTTTGAGGTTCAAAAAACACATTATTTTCCACATTGTTCCTCCTCTATGCTCCGCCTGTCTGAAACGCTCCAGTTTTTACAAAGCTCATTGTTCTGAGAAGCGAGGTGTGCTCTGATTGGCCAGCTATCCAGTGCGTTGTGACTGGCCGAATACCTCAAGCTTGTGACGGAAATGTTACGCCCCTTACTATGTTGTGATGTCATGTCCCGGTGCGATGAGACTAAAAAAATAAAACCCACTATAAACAAGGCATTTGTTGGATTCAGTGAGGACATAATTACTGATTATAATGACTCATATGGTCTTTTTACGTGTTGCACCCCACCGCCTAAACATAACCCCATGTCTGCATTTGTGATCGAGCAGTACTCTACACTGCTCAAAACTCGTGTTTGAATAGTCAGTAACAAATTCTTTAAATATCGAAACATTCTTAGAGGCTGCGGGTCGGAAGCACCAGACTGTCCTTGCGACATTGGAATTGCCACATTTTACAGTATTCACAGCCATTCATAGTGTTCACATTGTAGGTTACTCTCTCCCAGTTTCAGGAAATAGTCCTCCATAAAATGCACTGCACACACTTGAATATTCGCGTTATCCTGTTCTGGAACAGTGATGTAATTATGACTTAACCACCGATTTCTAGTCATGTACTCATTTGGAAGGCCAAACAAAGTACTTTCACAATGAAACACACAGCATCTCCAACAACAATACTACAGCGAGAATAAAAGTTATGCCTTCTTTCATTGCATGTACATTTGGGCGGTGTTATGCAAATCTTCCCACACCGTGACGTAGACATGTGGGGGCATGTTTGAATGAGCCGAAAGGCTAGTTGCCGAAAGTCAGAGCCAGTCTGCAGATTTGAGTTGAGAGATTTAATAGAAAATTGTTTAGTGTATGATGGTCACAGATTCCGATTTTTTAGCTTCAGACTTTGATTCCATTGAGTCAGAGGATATGTTTGAAATTTTCATATGATTTTAGAGCACACATTGTTTTCATTTGTCAAGCATCTCCTTTCAACAAGGGGCACATTTCTGTGTGAGTTTGTTGTGATCTGAAGAACTTTAAAGTCTGGTAGTTTATGATCCTCAGTCGTTTAATGTACTGTATGCTGGCCAGTTTTGCTCTGTGACTATTTATATACATTTTTAATTAATTAATTACTTTGTTATTGATTTATTTTTATCCATTTTTTGACAGTCATCATTCATTGTAATTGCATTCACAGTTCAGGACATTGTTCACAATTTGTTTCACAGAGAGAATGAGGAAAAAAATAAACAAATAAAAACCTTGGCTATAAAAATATGAAACAAGGGTGAGTATATACTGACAGAATTTTGATTTTGGGTGAACTGGTCCTTTAACTGGCTGCTTTTTTGCTTCCAGGTCAGATTAGGGTAAACACTTGTGCCTCGGCACACCAGCACATTGGTGC
>JAUZSZ010000079.1:16388668-16400897 GCA_034780575.1 Labeobarbus marequensis | reverse complement strand
TTCACTATTGGTTTGTGTGTGGGCACTGGGCAGCAGTGTTCAGCCAGGAAGGGTAGGTCTTAAAAAAGTTTTGTTAGTCTTGTTAGCTGTTTTGACAGGAGCAGAGACTGAAGAGTAAGGACTAAGAAGTTGCAACATCTAGACATGCAGAAGCCCTTCATGTGGAGAGAAAAGGGGAGTAGCTGATCATAGTGCCCAGGCTGGAGTGTTCAAAACAGCATGGAGGATAGCCAGAGGGGAAGATGTTTTACACAGAAACACACTGGGAAAAATAAGCCTCATATTTGTTTTATACACTGATTATTTAGAAATGCCTCATTTGACTCCCTTGCTGTTTTGAGATCTTTCTCAACAAGTTTATTCAACAGCTACCACATTTGTTCGTTGTGTATTAGCGTTAACCTAAAGCTGAAGTGGAAAAGGGTGGGACGCCTTTTTAATTACTGTTGTTTCACAAAGAATTGTGCTTAACTTTAAATGACAAAAATATCAACCCTTCCCTCAAAGACGAAATTGAGATTGACAGAAGCAATTATACATTGACTGACTATAATACGTTGCACTCACACAACAAGGCAAACTCAACTAACCCATGCTATTATATTGTGTCTCTCCACGCAAAAACAAACATTAACCGCATCCCCCATCTCTTGTAGACGGCTTCGACGAGAATGAGAAGAGGGATGTGTTCATATCTCCTTATCTTATCATATGCCTTTCAGCCTGGGAGGCAGGAATGCATGGCTTAACCGTAAAAGGGGGTCAGAATGTATAAAAGATGAGGATATGGGTCATTTAAAGTGACTATCACTGGCTCTGCACACTATCTCTGCTTATGAAATCCATTCATGTAGATAAAGTGCGGAGGCCTCTGGAGAGTAAGGGACATTCGGCTGCCAGCGTCCTTCCTCTGAAGTCCCATAATGCATCTGCACTCCGAAAAGTGACATCTCTCTCTGGCCATTTTTAAGTTGGATAAAAGTGTACTCATTAGTCACGATTTTCTCAACAAAACCGCAGTGCGGTCGTTGTCATTTTTCATTTGATAAGCACTTGTGTGGATAAACCGCTAATTGTAGATCATTCATTATAACAAGCTCCATTATAATATATTAGTGATCTTTCTGTTAACAGCTATCACATATTTGCTAAGATTTGACCAACTAGCACACATCAATTCAGCGGTGGCCCCCTCCTGCTGCGTGCAAACTTCTCGCTAAGTGACGATTATCGTTTGTTTTTCAGTGGGTCAGTGAGAGAGATAGAGCTCTAATGTTCTCTTCCAGGAGAGCAGTGACTTCAAACTTCAGTAATTCACTAATGGCTCCAAATGAACCGTTGTTCTCTAGGCAAAGACATTAGGCTTGTCTGGATGGCATGCCCCACTCCCCATTGTGAAGAAGACCCTCATGCTCCACCCCGCACTCTGTCGCTCTCTCGAGTGCTGGTCCTTTCTGTGAAGAGCCCCTGAGCCACGCACAAACCTGCTTAATGATCTCTGCAAGCACTCCTAGTACCTTAATTGGTCCATGGCACATATTTCCCTTAATAGAGATTTTGTGAATAGACCCTTCACTCCTCAAGGGCAGGTTTGGAGTGTTTAACACTCTAGAAAGTGATTCATCTTTGCATCTGTTTAAGGGAAGAGTGAGCTCGATGGGAAGCCTTTTTATAGATGTGGAGATGTCTGCTCTCTAGAGGACGGCCCGGTTTGATTGAGACATCAGTTTTAAAATTGTAATTTGGTGGTGTACTTTAACACTCAACGATATGATTGGTGTATTAATGTGTTGAGAGTGTTATGTAGGTAGGATAGCATCTTTGCACACTTTTGTCTTTGCTGATCTTGTGTGGTGTCAGCATTGATTGTATTTGATGGTATAGGTTAGTTTTAACTGAATATTTCTAAGAGTGCATATAGAAGACAATAAAAATCAGTGCTGTTAGTGGTTCCTTTACATGCTGTCACACTTTGGTGCTTGTTTTGGTGATGTGAGTTCAAATCCAGCTTCAGATCATTTTTTCATCCATCATTTTCTGCCCTCTTTCAAGTTTTCTCTTTCATAGTCACAGAAAGGGCAACTTTCATTTTTTTGTGTAACGCAGAAATAGATTTTTTTATTATTAATGTGCTGGTTGCTGTTTTCCATGAAATTGTAATGAATGATGACTGGAGCTTTCAAGCTTCAAAATGGATATAGCACCATAAAGCTATCTTAAAAGCAAAAGTCATACAAAGTCTTCAGAAGCCATACAGTAGTTTTGGGTGAGATATAAACAAAAATGTAAGTCATCATTGTTTACTTAAAATCTTGTATCGTATAGACCATTTTTGTGAACCTATTTAATAAATTGATATTTAATAAAATATGAATCAGAAGAAATTCTAAGATTGAAATGACCAAATTACATACATGTAATTTTGAGTGAGCTCAAGTTGTTATAAGTATCTATGAGCAAACTTTATTTTAATGTTCAATTCTTGCTATTAACAAACCATTAACTATGACTTTTGCCTCAATAATCTCCGAATTTTCTGCTTATTAATATTTAGTAAGGTCAGTGTTAAGTTTAGGTATTGGGTAGGATTAGGGTTGTAGGATGGTCATGTAGAAATGCTTTATAAGTACTAATAAACAGCCAATACGTTAATAGTAGGCATGCTTGTAAGCATCTAGTTAATAGTGATAACTGGTCCCTATACTAAAGTGTTACCATATTTATAACTATCTGTATAGAAACAATAGATATCAGTGCAATTGCCCCATTTAGATAAGCCAATGTATGTACACGTGTGTTTAATTATATGATTTATGTTATGTGCATAATCCACAAAGAACCATTAACATCAACATTTTAACCCTATAAATTCCTCGGGGAAAAAAAAGAATGTTTTCGGCAGAGAAATCTTCTACAAATAAGGTTAAAGAAACCTGACTTTTATTCATGAGGAGCTTGTTCCTTAGTTCTGACTCATTTCAAGAACGGAAATGACAAATGTCAGAAAACATTTATGCTAAGCATCTGCTTTGGACCAACAGTCAGGCTGCAGGCAAAAATTAAGGAACCAAATATATATATAAATAAGCTTTAATGGTCAGAGGGCATATGGAAAGTCATTGGGAAGACGCTGTTGACTGAGCAGGAGGTTGCGTTGCCAGGGAACGTCATTTGGCTGCCTGGGGTGATGTCAGCTGTCAGTTTCACCAGACTGTGCTGTGCTGTGCACATGTCCACAAGGTTGATTGTCAAAAATAAATAAATAAAAAATAACATCACTGGGTGAAGCAGATGGATGTATAACTTTCATCAGGATGTTTTGTCACCAGTAACTGTGCAGAAGCCTTGCACCTACAAACACTTGCATTGTCCCAGAATAGCAACTGCTACATTCATTAATTTAATATGATTCAGACTGTATTCTGCATTGATATTGCATGGATTTTGTGTTATTTATTTGTAATATGCATACTAGTGGGACATGTTCATGTTAAACACAGCTCATTTGTCTGTGAAAAGGAACTGACCTAAACCATGAATTTTAATCAGATCTTGCATTAAGCATGAAACCAATACTATACACTATAGCTTGAGAAGCCTCTACAAAGGTCCATTGAGCACAAGGGTGTTTTCATGCGTTAAGTTGAATGGCGGTTTGAAATCAATGGGTAAGCAGTACATAAGGCATTCGTAGTGTTTTTGTCAGATCAGAGTCGTCACTTTCAGAGACACTGGGCCACTTATCTTTTACACATCATAAAACCAGCTGCAGTGAATAGAGCCCATTCAGCACTCAGTACTTCATCCAACACAATGAGACTTTGTAAGAAGAGAGCTGTAAATTGGGAGCTCTGAGATGCTTTTCGAGCACCGTTGCCACTGCTGTATAAGGCTTTTAGAAATGTCAGATTTTTCAGATTTTTTTTCCCCCTCTGTCTTTTAGGCATGACTGGTAGCCTCTGTTTCTTTTTTCGTCTTTCATTATGAAGTGAAAATTTCCACTCGGTGTGATATCAAAATAAGAGAGACCTTGTAGGTGAAAGATTTGAGACTCTTCCAAATGTATGAATTTTTATAAATTATTGTGTCTTTATTTTCAGCAATGACAGGATGCGATGATATTTCAGTAAACAAATGACAGACCTAATTTCTCATCCAATCCATTATATAAAAAGGTTTCTTTAGTATGAAGAAAGGACAACAAAAAAGTCTTGAAGGTCACCAAGCCAAAATATAAATATTGAATTTTTTGCAATATACATCAATGTACAAGATCCTTCAATGTGTTCCTCCTTTCTTTGTTGTTCCAAATCCCTATGCTGTTACTTTCTCTGTGAAATACAAAGGAGAATTTTGAAGTCTATGCCGCATGTTGGACATCGCCTAGCAATGTTATTTTTGTATATTGATCTATTCTCTATCTTTTTCTTTTTTTCTTTCTTTCTTTCTTTCTTTCTTTCTTTCTTTCTTTCTTTCTTTCTTTCTTTTATATTGCTTTTTTGGAGCTTGTGGTTATATGGGGAAAATCCATGAAGAAATTATTCAGATTTCTCTTTTTGTGTTGAACAATGTTCAGCTATATTTGGAGCATATGAATGTGAGTAAATAATGACAGAACTCTTATTTTTAGATGAGCTATCTCTTTAAGGTTCATGAGGGGTGTCTGTTCATTGGTCTATATTTAGCCTAATCAGTGGTGAAAGAGACAGGAAAGACAAAGACAGGAAGACACTAAGTAAAATAGAGAATGTGAGAGAGAGTAGACAGAGGGTCCGTTAGGTGGCTGATATCAGGTACCTGGCTTCTCCCTTTTCTCAGCAGTATCAATCTGTTAGGGCAGCTTGGGGGGATCAGCTGGCTCTCTGCGCCGTCTGCACAGGGAGACCATCTTAATACACGCTGGGCTGGGACATAACTTATCATAGTGATGTTAGAAGTCAAGATAAGGGTCCTCCAAACAACTGTGTCTTACTGATAAGCCAGCCAATACATTTAAAGGAAATTTCAATCATTCCACAGATGCATGCAGAGCAACAGACATGCTGGGTTTAAGGAATTAAAAAAAATAATAATCATCCGAATTGTAACCCACATGTCTGGTTTTTAATAAATGACTCAATGCATGTTTTCCTCAGATTAACAATGTGTGCAAGATGTATACAATTTCCCTTTGTAAAGCCGCAACGTTTGAGGCAGACACTACAGGACGAACGTCAGAGACTTGGCATAGACACCGAGAAGCCCGTGATCTTTTGACAGCATTCTCTACCTGATGACATTCTCCAGAGGGATATCTGTACTCCCAGACCATCTGCGGATGCAGTAAGTGAAACCACCTAAGGCTCTGTATTAGCATTGCAGCGTTTCTCTCTCCTGTCTCTTCCAGAGACACGTCTTCCATACTCGCATTCATCACCATTCACTGGCTTGTCCAAGCTTACATGCCCTGGGCATACAAAAGCCTGCTGTCACCTTCCTTCCAGCTCAAGCACCTTTACCTATTCAAATAAGAAAAAATAAATAAATAAACAGATAAATAAACCGTTTATTCCCCGAAGGGATGAATGCAATGTTTGATGCACTTCAAAAGACTTCCACTGATGTGCATTCAGAGGAGTTAATCAAAACGAATTATCCATGTGATAAACAGCCATGTGCTTTGGAACACAATCAACCAATAAGACTGCACTGGCGTGGATTGAATTTATCAGCCGCCACAGTTCTGTTCCTTAAATTTGTCATTGATTGAGGCTGCGTTTTTCTAAACAATGCAAATAATGCACTGAATATGTATGAACATAGAAGCGTAAAATATGATGTGTTTGAAAAGCAGGGAATTTGTGGACACGCTCAATCACTCATGTCCACAAATGGTTTATTTCTGATGCTGTCTTAAACTTTAAGCTTTCCATCGTTTTATCATTTTAAATCAAAATGACTTTCAATACACATGAGGGGGGTAGGAGAAAAATCTAAATAAATAAATCAAAGTGCGTTCATTCCCTCTCCTCCGCTCAGTAAGTATTGGCAGTGACAGGGGGTCATACAATATTCCAGCTCTAAATCTGCTGACATAAGAGCGGTATAAATCAAAGATATTATTGCACCTTAGTGCCCAAGGCTCCGAGGCATTTCTCATTCTCAAGGCCAGACAGAGCCAGAAGACCATTTGCACATTTAAAGCTGATGAGAGTGGACAGAACAAAAGACTGGCCTTTTTAATTAGGAAACAAATAGGATTTTTATCAGCACAGGGTGTCCGATGAACTGAGTTTTTGGATAAAATGGAGCTTGTCTGGCAGTATAACAACCGGAGTCCTCGCAGTGACACTGGCTTGAGAGAGTAATGTATACACTACTGCAAATCTATTCCTGACTCCCTTGACATTTTCCATCTCTGACATATGGCGGATAGAAATTTCATCATTTGATTTATGATAAATTATTCTTTGATTTGATTGAGTTAGTGAAGCTTCATTCTGTCAATTTATTTTCCTTTTCTCTTTTTCGATAGATTTTTTTCTCATCCATTTGGTAACGTTTCAACTGAAGTGCCAGGTATGAATATGAATCTCTCTCTTTTTTTTATGAAGTTGTTACTGATTTACAGCCCCAGAATATAAAACATGCTGCCTAATTTGTAGTATTTTCACTTCATCTTTCAGACAGCGCCCATTTTCACATTTTCCAGCTATCGATTCTGTATTTTTCAGCATTTACTCTCATACCTCGTTATAAACCGGTGCACTCATACCAAAAAGTCCTGAGGAGAGGAAACTTACTTGTTTGAGGCATTGGGCAGCTGAAAATGTATATATTTGGTCATCAGATGTTCGGAACAGGAAAGGTGCATAAAAGCCAAGGTCGTAAACAATGTGTTTCCTTTCCCCAGGTGACAATTATTTCATTTTTGCCTCATCCGTTCAACCATTTCCGTAAATGCCATCATAGCTAACTTTATAGCAAAAATCTGCAGTGTTACTTTAATCTTAATACCACCATATCAGCAATCTGTTCCCTTAATGATAATGCCAGGATCGTTTGAACACGTATTAATAGATCTCTGGAAGTATTTGCACTGCAAAAAAGTGAACGGTAATCTGCAGGATGAAAAAAATGAAGTGTAAACTTATATAATTTAAAAGGATATAACTGCTTGGAAAAAAGAGGAGAACGAAAACTTTCTACAGCCTTTCAAACAAGAACAATATGTCCTGTTCTCTCAGTTACATGAACTAAAAGCATGTGTAGGTGCCGAACTGTGCGAACAGGGGTGGACGCCATTATCCCTCCGACCTATATGTAACAAAATAACAGGTCTGAGTAATTGCCCAGTCTTTTTCCTCACCAACTTTATCCTTAGGAGTGAATTTCATTATCTCCAAAGCATGACTTCATGTGGGGAATCGGCGTGTAACCAACTGTGACTGCTGTGTGCCTGGCACCCCCGTGAAGGCCCATCAGATATCTCCAAATACAGTTTCTTTCTTGGCCCGATAAGAGCATGAGCACACAGCTATGAAATAAACGGCTGGCCATGGGCCGACTGGGAGCCGGGCTTGGGGGGACTGCAGAGGAGATTCTGCAGGTCACGATTGAGATCAGGACAGGACGAGGGAGAAATTGCTGATGATTTAAGATAATGCTGCACTGATGGGAGCAGAAACGGCCGTACTCATCACTCTCTCGGCTGATACTGGGTGAGGGGAGACCATATAGGAACGGACATGGCTTCCGCGTGACTGGTAGAACAGAGCCAGTGAGGTGAGTTTCTGGGGGTTTACAGTGTAAACACTGAGCTTGCTCTCTGGCTCATGGCATATAATTGAGTTTTACTGATGGCCTTCCAGATCTTGGTCATGATTAAAAAAGACAGTTCCACTGGCTTCAAATTAGATCGGGAACATGGCAGAAGTGCGTGTGGCGTATTTTCATAAGACATTACTTTCAGGCTGCGAGTCTAATCATCAAGTGGGTACAGCAAATGGAGTGTAAATATATTCATGGGCATGCATGCGAGCATGTGTATCTTCAGCCAGTTATGGGTGTCTCTTTCATTTATTAAACCTACGTAGAATAAAATTGGCAAACAGAGAGAAAGGATGTGTTCTACAATGATGCTTTATACCTATACTGTATTCATAATCGTGGATCATTAACCTATAGCAAAAATGTCATGCGGCATAACCCTCAATTAAAAAAGTAATAACATACTTATACCTATATTTGTATGTACTGTACATTTCACAGTGAGAGTATAATTTCTTGTTACAAATATCACAAACTATTCATCCATAAACATTATGATTTTGAAGTCACACTACATGACATTTTACAAATTGAAATAACATTGCTTTGTCATATAACAGTAAAATTACCTGATATGTAAAGACTCTACACAGGACCAGTGGGTTGGAAAATAGATGGTTGTTTTCCATGTTGGTTAATTTGGCAGACAATGTTATTTGAATGTTAATAAGCAGAGAATCTTTTTTTTTACCTAAGAAATTTGAAGAAATTATTTCAGTCTTTTAATGAGGCCTTTTTTTGATACGTGATACTCAAATCTGGCTTTCAAGATCCACTTTCCTGCAGAGTTTAGCTCCAACCCTGATCAAACTCACCTACCTGTGATTTTCTAATCATCCTGAAGACATTGATTAGCATGCTCAGGTGTGTTTGATTAGGGTTAGAGCTAAACTCTGCTGGAAAGTGGATCTCGCGAGCCAGATTTGAGTATCTCTGCTTTATATCATGGATTTTTTAAAAACTCTGTGTCTCTCCAAAAACATAGCAACTTTCTTTAGAAATGAAAAACATGATCATCATAGAGTTGCATTCAAGTCACTGCATATGTGAATTGCAAGTTTTAATGGTATATTTTAATAACTATATGTCCAGGTGAAAAACGAAGCTAGATCAATGTTAATGATTGGCCAAAGGCCATCTATTCTAACATCGCCCCGTCTGCTGTAGACCAAAGCCACAAGTGGGAAGAATCCAATCCATCAAAGTCCTTAGGGGGCACCTTCACATGACAGCCTTGAAATGATGGCGCCTCAGAGATCTCAGCCCTCGCAGGTGTGCCTCAGCAAAGACAAGGGGCGAGTATGATGGAAAGGCAGTAAAAGTGATTTCACTTGCATTTCTCAGAGGTGAGTTTTGTGCACGGTACCACTAAGTTCCAGTTTAGGTAAAGTAGAAGCAGCTTGGTGGACGTGTGTGTCAGCAAGCTGAAAGGCCTGATGTATGACAGGCCATCTGGATTCCATGATGTACACCACGCCTGAAAGGGTGATAAGGATTGGCACGGGCCTCCACTCCCTCAGACAGCTCTCCCAGACGCCATATTTCAAAGAAACACCACTGTCTGCTGTGATTTATGCCTTATTATGAAGCTGTCGCTCATCGCTAGTGCAGAACTCATTAGGGACCTTTATTTTTATACAAGCATTCCGCCATTTAAATTGAATCTGCGTACAGGGAAGATGGTTTCTATGTCAGAGAACCACAGTGGACTGTAGACTAATTTAACATTCACATGTAAATGAATTTCATATTTTGACTATTTCAGTTTGCCAGCTCCTGTGAAGCTTGCAATAGTTAAAGATGGAGTAAACATCCAAAACGGAATTAAACCTGGAGGTGAGGAGCAGTGTTGAACAAATGGATGCAAAGCCAGTGTTTGCATTAATACTCCCAAGTGAGTGCCAAAATTAACCACTCAGGATAAATTGGTGACTTTCCAAGCAATTCGATAAACCAAATGAGATTGGGTGACTTGGATTAAATGCTCTGCCTGTCAGGTTATGAATATGTTTGACTGGAAATGTTAAGCCTCATGTCAATGCATCAAAAATTGTGTAAGCGAAGTTACATGGATATTGTGAGTCACTTTCCTTAAAGAGATAGTTCTCCCAAAAATTCAGAAATTCTGAATATTATTTTCTGTCATATTGTTCCAAACTTTTTGGTTCCTCTTTTCTATGCAATTAGAATGAATCAAACAAGATTGAACCAGATTTGTGAACTGCCAACCGAAGTGGGAGAGAGAGAGAAAAAAAAATAGCTATTGTATAGCTTTAGAAGAATAGTATGGAAAACTTTTGAGACTTTGGTGTTTTTAATGTATTTTTATTCATATCAGTCCTTATTCACCTTCATTCAGAAATTCAGTTTATTAAAAAAAATCACCTTTTGTTTTTCAACACATGTCAGTAGGTCATGCAGGTTTGGAATAACATGAGGATGAGTAAATAATGTCTTCTTTTTTTTTCTTTTTTTTAAATACCATTTTTAAATATAAATGTAGTTTTTTTTTTTTTTCCTTGTGTAGTACAAGCTAGAAAATCATGCATGCTACTCTGAGAAAATTCAATTATCCTTTAACTTTATCAACATTTTACTGATGAACTAACTTCAACAGAGTTGGCAGTTGAATAACAACTACATTTACGTGATGTGAAGTGAACATGAAATGTTAACATTTAGTTATAGATGCAAGTTTAAAGTTACAACGGCAACATAACTGTCCTTCTTTACTGATAGGCTTCTAAACATGATCTACGAATAAACAGTACCAGTAGAATCAGATAAAGAACTTTTAAAATTCCATGATCTCCATCTAAACAGCATTCCATTTACATCAGATCTCCTTCCCAATTTAGAGAAATGTTGTTTATTTGAGAATGTCACACATCCTTATCCTTTATCAGCTAACGTCAGATGTCCGAACTGTCCAATTAGCGGGACTATTGGGTTTGACATGGAAAATTCCCCTTTGCTTAAGGTTAAAACAACACCAGCCAATGGAACCTACATTAGAAACGTATGCTGCCGAGAGTTTCTAATCCCCGCTATGTCCAGCGGATTTAGTGGCGCTTGCGAGCAATTAACAATTTCAGAGATGATAAGACAGTATATGTGCCACATTTACTCAATGGACAGATTCACACTTTTGGGAGCTTTATTTCTGAGCCACATGCTCGCCAGAAAAGAGTAAGAAATACTCATTTGGGCAGATTAGCATGTTTTTAGACTTAATCCACTCTCCCATGTGCAATGCGGTTTTATGGCAGCAATCGCATGTCAGCCGTATATGGCGCCGTGTGTAAGGTCGGATGCTTTAGCATGACGCTAGCACGCCAGGAGGATTAGTGGAATGGAAATTTCACTAATGGAAATTTTCTCAAGGTCACGTTTCAGCAGCGCTGTGTGGTCTGCGCCTCAATGGCTTCATGTGGAAGGTGGAGGTCTTTTCTAAACATTTATGAAGCCGAATATAGAAAAGAAAATTAGACTATTTCGAAGCTTGTCTGAATGTGGGTCATCTAACCTCAGTGGTGCTCTTTCAAATTGCTACAGGTGGACTCATAAATTCATTTCTTTCTTACAGCTTTCTTCCCTACAGTCCGAGTGTTGATGTATCTAAATCTCCTCCCACTTTCACCCTGAGTATTTCTATTGTTCCTACTAGACCTTGGCAGGTTTATAGTTTCTCTTAATAGACTGTACATGTAATGTTTTTGTTGTTGTTGTTGTTGTTGTTGTTTTTCTTCTTGTTTTTCAAAACACATTAAGGTCAGTGTGGAAATTATACAATAATTTCCACATGGTCAATAACTGTGTCTCTAAGGAGTAAATCTTGGGGCTTAATCTGTTTATGTTTCTCATGCAAACCATATTCTCTCTTTTTTTTTGTTCTTTTTTTTTTGTGTGTGTGATATATGTGTACTGTTCAAACTTTAAGGTCAAGGTTTTTAAGTAAGATAGTTATTAATTTCGGTATTGGGTAGGATTAGTGGTCATGCCAAATATGTGTTTCAGCCAATATGTTAATAATAGTATGCTAATAAGCAACTAGTTAATAGTGTGAATTGGTCTCTGTACTAAAGTGTTACCAAAAAATCTTACAGACCCCAACATTTCCATGGTAGTGTGTACATAAGTATGATTTCAGATTAATGCATTCCTAATGTACTATGTTGAATGAAACCTATTTAATGTGCTTCGTAATTCCCCGTTGTTTTGACATTTTCTATCGAGGGTTCTTTATTGGGGGAGTCATACTCTGCCAACATCCAAGTTTTTGCATCCTAATTAAGAATATGGTTAATACTGGCAAACTATTTTGGTTAAATATTAATTCTAGTCAAGCCCACATCTCTATATCTCACCTTTCAGAGATAAATTACAATATCTTCAAAGGTTAATCTCCACTCTCGAGTTT
>JAUZSZ010000079.1:16311900-16322358 GCA_034780575.1 Labeobarbus marequensis | reverse complement strand
AATATCTTCATGGAACATGATCTTTACTTAATATCCTAATGATTTTTGGCATAAAAGAAAAATCGATAATTTTGACCAATACAACATATTTTTGGCTATTGCTACAAATATACCTGTGTGACTTAAGAATGGTTTTGTGGTCCAGGGTCACATTTATTCATGAATCAGTCAGTCTACAGTGGTTGCACTGTATGTTTTGATTCCCTAAAAAGAGCCAGTTCATAAGAGTAATTTATTCGTAAATCGGACTACAGTAGTCATGCTTTGTTTCTGTGTGCAGTAGAAAGATGTGTTTTCTTGCCATTCTGACGTTACACATCATTGTTTTATTTTTTTAGATTTACTATTAGTTTAGTACACCACTTTTATTTTAATTTTATTTCAGTTTGTTTTTTGTTTTTTGTTTCAAGTTACAAAAATATTAACAATATTCACAAAAATACATATATTTTTTTATTGTTTCATTTTTGGTTTCTATAACATCTCTGACCAAAATTTAAAAGAGGTGCAGAAAACAGTGGGAAAAAGTAAAATTACAAAATCTTGAGAATCAATTTCAATAATAATCATGATTAACTGGAAAAGCAATCTATATTAACACAAACTTATTCATAGTAATTAATCAGAACATGAGGTTTAATTCTGCACACTGAAGGGCGTACAATAATTGCGTGTGTGTTGGAAAAAATGTATGACCACATAATAAGTTCACTTCATTTCTATGAATACTGGTGAGTCTGTTTCACCGTCAGCAATCACTTTGTCTTGAACCTGTTCTAATCAAAGAACAACAACAATAACAACAACATCTGTCAATAAAGCAGGGAGGCCTCAGAGGTTCCCTAGAGCTGAGGAAAAGGGGTGCAAATGAGTGCCGTTCCAGAGGGAACCCTCCATTCGGGAGCTCGCGCAACTTATTAATGCAAACATCTTGTCTCATGCAGAGTTTTAAATGTCACAGTCAATTTAAAGCAGGAGTGAGAGGCAGAATTCGTTTCATCCCTATGCTTCACCAAGACCCCTGAGCCAAACCGTAGTGTTTGCACACATATCTGTCTCCACTAAACGACAGGAGATAGCTGACGTGCTCTGCAGAATGTATCTATGCCTCTCGTGTACAGATAGTAATGGCTCGGGCTGAGACAGGTTTCTTAACATCGCCTCATCCGCCCCAACGAAACCCCCCACCCCCACTCCACCCACAAGCAGCAGCACTGATCAATTCTGCTTATATTTCTCCTTCAACATTGTTACCAGGCCTAACCGCATTCGAGGTTGTGTGAGGAAATTGACTTTTGCGGTGCTGTTTTCTTGGGTGGAGGAGAACAGACGGACCTCACCTGTGGTTCTGGGCCACTGGTGCATACTGTGGATAATGGCACAACGTGCATGACTGGAACAATGGGATCAGACAGGTGAGAGCATTAGCCAACAGAAGGAAGTGTGATAATTCTCTCTCTGAATTATCAGGGAGATAATTCTTTCACTCTGTCTCCAGCTATGACGCGTCCTCTCTCTCTCTTTCTCGCGCACACACCTTGCCTTTGCATGTAGGTCAGTGTCTCATCTTCAGGAATTTGATATGTCCTGGGTAATGGATTATGGCTTAAATTGGGCCAGAACGATCCGGAATAGTGTGCCAGCACCTTAGATTCAATTTGTTTGTCAATCCATTCCATTTCCCGTATGCTCCCGTACAGTTTTTGTGAATTCGGTGTTGCTCCATTTAGTAAGTGAACTCGGTCAGAACCACCTTTAAAGTTTATTACACTAAGCATTATGTTGCCTTCAAATCAGTAACTCTGACAGAGATGAAATTATCGCTCAGACACAGTTCTGTGGTCTACTGCAGCATGGGGCGTCGCACCCCTCTAAAACCCCATTCACAGCGCCAGTGTCTTTGTCTCTGCATGCCACCAGTCGCTGTACTGGTTGGTCACTTGTAGGCATTCTTAGTACTGGTTGCCCTAGAAACAGTTAGGAACATCAACCACACTGTGTTGATACAGGAACTAAAATTTCTTATTAAATTAGTTGACAGGATCATGTGAGCTTTATTGTCTTATTGCATCAGATTTGCCTTTGTGTAAATGTAGATTTCTTTTGTTGCTGGATACGCCCACATCTTTTCGCCAACGGTCACTGTTGCTCATGCCACTGCATCTCACGAACGGTCATTGAAAATGAATGAGGTAAGGTCAGGTTGTCTTCACGTGGCTGCTTTATTTATTTGAGTATTGATTGGTTTATTGATTTATTAATATGCACTACTATTCAAAAAATGTTTTAATGTTTTCAAACAGTCTCTTATACTGACTAAAGCTCAAATCTCATTGGATGGCCCATTTCATCATGGAGTGCTGGGGAAAAAAATCAACACACAGGACGAAAAAAATCTTCGTGCCATGAATGATCATGGTTGGTGTGAATATTGTTTCGATTCAAAAGCGTCATTGTACCGAACATTCATGCTGATTTTCGCGTTCAGTGTGAAAAGGTCTTAAGGCTGCATTTTATTTGATCAAAAACAGTAAAAACGAATGTTGTGAAGTATTATATCAGGCAGGACCACTTTGGCAAGTTATGTTGAGCTTATTGAAACACAAGTTATCTTTGGCGGTATGGTTCCTGTGGGGGTTCTCTCTCCATAATAATTTGCACATACGAGAGCTTTAGCATTAACCCCCCGGAACCATCAGCTGAGTAAAATACAGATGATTAAGAACATAAGTAATGTCTTAAATGAAACAGTGTAACATGTAGAAATGGCAGTGAATCACGGGATGACTATACTGTAGCTCGCTATGAAGAATGAATGTCTCTTGGCAGTGAGGTCCATAACAGCTAGGACCTAAAAGCTTTAGTAATCTGAAAAAAAAAAGAGAAGATTACAGCCAGAAGATGCACAATAATATGCCTGAAACTTATAGATGGGAGGAAGGGAGGGTTGCGAGCAGTTTGAGCATACTTACCAAGCTGTAATGCCACGTATATATATCCCCAGTCTTACAGAAGAATGGTAATGGTTGGAGCGATTTGTCAGCTGACCGCAGCACTATGCCTACATGGCCTGACTGAACTATCACTGCGCTCGATTACAATTTAAAATAACTGTTTTATACTTAAATATATATATATTTAAAAATTACTCCAGTCTTCAGTGTCACATGACCCTTCAATTCATTCTAATATGCTGATTAGCTCCTTAAGAAAACTTTTTATCATCATTCTATGATGTTGAAAACAGTTGTGCTGTTTAATATTTTTGTGGACACTTATTTTTCAGAATTATTTGATAAATAGAAAGTTCAAAAGAATTTGAAATAGAAATATTATAGCATTTGTTAAAAAAATATTAATGTATTTGATGTTAATTTTAATTAATGTAATGCACCCTTGCTGAATAAATGTATTAAATGATTAGTTCACTTCCAGAATAAATAATTCCTGATGATTTACTCACCCCCATGTCATCCAAGATGTTCATGTCTTTCTTTCTTCAGTCATAAAGAAATAGTTTTTTGAGGAAAACATTCCAGAATTTTTCTCCATGTAGTGGACTTCAGTGGTGGCCAACGGGTTGAAAGTCCAAATTGCAGTTTCAATGCAGCTTCAAAGGGCTCTATAAGATCCCAGCTGAGGAATAAGTGTCTTATCTAGCAAAACAATTGGTCATTTTATAAAAATAAATTTAAAAAACTGACATTTATATAGTTTTTAACCATAAATGCTCATCTTGCTCTAGCTTTGCAATGCGCATCACGACATCACGCATTACGTAATCACAATGGAAAGGTCACGCGCAGCTAGTTTTTTGTCTGTGTACTTTGGCAAAACACTCATCTCATTTTCTCCTCCAACTTCAAAATCATCTGACCTTGTTATTTTACTTGTTTTTGTAAAGGGAATTTGACTTTCTTTCGCTTTGTAAACACTGGGTCGGTACTTCCACCTACTTCATGCATTACTGTACCTTTCCAACGTGACTACATGTTTTTTTTTTTTTTAGAAAATGACCAATCATTTCGCTAGATAAGACCCTTATTCCTCAGCTTTGATCATGTAGAGCCCTTTGAAGTTGTATTGAAACTGCAATTTGGACCTTCAACCTGTTGGTCCCTGTTGAACTCCACTATATGAAGAAGAATCCTGAAATGTTTTCCTTAAAAATCTTAATAAGAAATAAAGACATGAATTTGGATGACATGGGGGTGCGTAAATTATCAGGAAATTTTTATTCTGGAAGTGAACTAATCCTTTAATTTCTTTGTAATCAGGTGTTCAGTTTATTATCTTGGGTAACAAGCTTGGTGAAAAAATTATGTTCGCTTGAAGAAAAGAAAAAAATGGAACACAGATAAATTCTATAATAACATTTAAAGATGCTTTTATATGATTTCATATTATTTGCACAACAGAATGATTAATTCATCTCTAATTAAGGCTCCCAATGTTCACCTCATTAAGTAACTACATAAATATGCCACCTTTCCTTATAGGTAGTTACAGTGTGTTGCAACAACTCAGGCAGCTGCTATCCATTCAACAGTGGCAGCAATTAAGCCACTATGGTGACTGTAATCCAAGAAGAGACATGAAGAAATGTGGGAGAAGGAAAAAAAATCCAATCAACGTGCCATTTAGCACTTAGCTCCTCAGTGGTTTATCATCATTTCATCAGAATTATCGCCCTTTTACTACGCCTGATATAACAGTAGATTTGTGTTGGGGGTGTCATTGTTGCAACTGTAGCTCCACAAATGACGAGCAGATAAGTGAAGGTTGGGAGGACATGTTCTCTGCGACCGTGTGTCAGAACCTGCATTGTGTGCAGCTTTATCAGCCACAATGTGATCCCTCTGGCAAGAGAAGACACACAATCACAGAGTACTGACAGTTCAATTTCACACTTCATTATTGGGCTGCAGAGTGGTTGGAGTCACTCAGAGAACTAGCATTGTTTTGCTTCAGTTCTGTGATGCTGTTCATTTTTCTCTCTAAATTGATCTGGAACACAATATTATCCACAAGGCTTTGAAGAATCTATTCCAAAAATAGAGTGCCTTTGCTTTTATTTACGGTATATGCTTTGAATGTACACCTCTGGCGTAGATGTGGTAGAGAGGGCTGGTTCTTTACGCTTGCTAACACGATCTAATATGTTATGTGTCGATAGATTTTGACAAGGTAAAATCAGGGAATACACATTTGAAAAAGTTTATACCATTGCTAGAACACAATGTGAAATGCTGATACATTTTGGGGCCACACTCATATTCTATTTTACTGTTTATGTTACAGTAATGGTATCATATATATTCAGCTTATGTGCCAGAGAAACAAGTGCACAACCTTCTTTAGAATATTGTGTTTGAACTTACATTTTTTGCAGTAGCTCTGTATAATTCTATGGCCTCGCTGATGAAGTGGATTTACTTATTGTAGAGTTAATGAAAGTTATAATGAGTATTGTAATGTTTGAAGTGAATGTCATAACAAATAGCAGTAGACCAGAAAGATTTTAAAATGAGTGGTCTGTTCATAAACCCATAAGATCTTACCTTCATGCTGTGGAAGTACTGAGATGAATTTGTGCTCATGAAATTCTAAGACGACGCAACATGAAGACATGTTAAATACGCAACATTAAAATATCTGGATTACCGCTATAGCCATTGTCTTGTGTCATTAACACGTTGTGTTACAGTTTAAGTGACCAAATTTTCACACCTCAAACTGAGAAAGTGGAGGGGGGCTGCCACTTTACAGCATTAACACATACACATAAACACATTATGGGAAACTATTAGTTTGTTTGTTTGTTTTTTTCATTCCGTGCTATACAATTTTCAAATGAATTTGAAACAGTACAAAACAATTTTCCTTGAATGTCATGAAATTGAATATAGAAAAATAAAGTTTTTCGACTTTCATGTTTTAACACAAACTATTAAGAAGCTGTAACCTGAAAATAAAAACTAATTTCACAGCTCACAATTATAGTTTGGAATTTTGGAAATTTCATGCATTTAACTGTCACAGGTTTATTTATGTACTGGTAATTACGTAATATCAGACTCTCATGTTGGATGACAAAAAGAGAAAGTTTTTGTGAGGGGAAAAGGTCAGTATTTTTTTTTTCCAGATAATATTTGAATAACTTGCTGTAATATATCTAAAATATAAAAGTGAATTATTTAATTGAGTAAGCAATTATTCAGTTTGTTTATTTATTTATTTATTTGACAGTGAAATGTCAAAGGATGGGGGCCCATGCATAAACACATTATGCTAATACTAATAGAGTACTACTGCTACTAATATGTTTAGAATGACCTCTTTTTCACAAAACAAGATGTAAATCTTGTTATTTTTACTGGGCAACTGATGTAAAATACGGACCATAAAATTAACATCAGTAAAGTTTCTCTCCTGACAAACAGCTTCCTAAGAGATGTGCTTGATTAAAGCTCAAACTCTCATTGAACCGTCTTTTTGAAGTTCCTTGAAAGTGCCAGCTCCATTTCTGATGCTGTTGGTGATTGGCCAGCGAACCCATCTTAGATCTACCAAGACCGGCTAAATCAAACTTGCTGCACTGAATACTTTGACAGAACAAATCACACACACGGCTTCAAAATCTGCTGCCTGGGTATTTGCATTCATCTGTTAAGGGTTCATTTGAGTTAAAGGTTTATTTGCTACAACAAGTCAGGGATAAAAACATAAATTAGTTTTAACATTGGTGGATATCTGGTGGATTTAGTAGATAATGCTAAACCAGATTTTTAGGCCTAAGTGGCTAATAAGTAGCATTGCATGGCTAATGTTTAGGTCATCCAGAAGAGTTACTCTTTAAACCATACCAAACAGCAGTTCAATTTAGTTTAGGATTAATTTAGATAGTGGAGAACCCCCTGTAGTCTTAACTGTGTTTCATCTATCTTCCCCATTTTAGGGCCCCATTGTTCAGTCATCAAGTGAAGATAAGTGAAACAATGCTAATCACCTGTCAGAGAACAAAAGTACACAGACATCAGAACGCCACTACTGATAATGGTGGACATCAGACACAGAGTGTCCTAACCCAGCCTGTCTCCCAGCCTCCATATCTACACGTGTGCAGGTGGAAGGAAACAAGAGGATCTTTCTCTGGCTTTTCCTAAACCACATAACAGCAGATTAATCAGTCTGTCTCAAGCTGGTAAACAGAAAAAAGTTCAGGTTCCAAGGCTACATCAAGAAAAAAAAGAGTACTGTTGTCAACAAGGGGAAGGTCCATTGCATTTAAATTTATGTAAAGCACAGTCAGTACAGGAGAGAAAATTTTTGAGCAGTAAATGTGGGTGTTCAAATTTGAACCATACACAAAGAAATATGTTAAAATGTTACCAAATTATTAATGCACAAGGTATCAATCTATAATAGTAATATAAATTCATGTTTAAATACAGTAAAAACTGTAATATTGTGAAATATTATTACCATTTAAAATACTGTTTCTGTTGTGTATTTTAAAAAATGATTTATTCCTGTGATGGAAAGCTGAATTTACTCCAGCCATTACTCCAGTCCTCAGTGTCACATGATCCTTCAGAAATCATTCTAAAATACTGATTTGCTGCTAAAAACACATTTCTTATTATAATCAAGGTTTAAAAAGCTGCTTAATACCTTTGTGGAAACTGTGATGCTTTTCGTCAGTATTTTTTTGGTGAATACAAAGTTCAAAGAACTTCATTTATTTTACATAAAAATCTTTAACATTATAATTGACAGCATTTGTTATTGATTTAATGTCTTCCTGCTAAATAAAAAATTAATTTATTTATTTATTTTTAAATCTTTGGAATGGCAGTGTATATGTTAATATTTCTCCATTTTAAACATAAAAGATGTTATTTTGCCTCTTTAAACCTCTAAAACACTTGAGTTTAATTCATAAATACTGTAGTGAGACTTTATTTTACATCACCACCCCATAAATGGCAGCCAGAAACAGATATCAGCAGATGTTACAAAGTGGTATGAAGAAATCAAACCTCAGAAGTCTTACATTTTTAATGTTTACATGTCTTTTTCCATCTTAGGTGTTTTTCTGCTATCTTTTGCGTGTAATGAAAGGCCTACATCTCACAATCCCCTCTTGCCTTTTTTCAGGCCCTAAAGTCTTTTCAACAGAGAGGCACATGAGAGTGATTGTCTGCAGTGTGGTAACTGGCCCTAAACTAGTGCTCATTTGTAAGATGGCTGGCTCAGCATTGCTGATCACACTCTCGCTAATGAGCAGAGCCATGCAGAAACTGTGGACTTTCTTCGTATTTTCCGTGCTGATTTGGGGGGGAAATCTGTGGGATCTATTTAAACACGGTAAAATCTGTTAAACAGCTGAGAGAAGTTTTTTGCTAGCTGCAAGCATAATCAAATTAGCCAAACTCTTTCATAAACAAACAGGGACGAGTAAAACTTTGTGAACGCCGGTTTTCCACGTCTATGGATATTTTTGTGGACTTCTGCACACTCACATTCCTGTGGGCCTGCTAATGAGGTACCAATCAAAGAAGAAATCCTTCAAACGGAATCCAACCTCTGTATAAAGTAAAATCAGACCATAACATGAAATTAAAATTATTTTAATTTCAGTGCAGAGATTCTTAAATTGAGCTCACTGGTCATCTAGTGATGCTGGTCTTTTATTTAATGAGGTCCTGAGGATTTACATCTAATCCAAACCACAGGTGTCATTTCACTTGATGATTTGGGATGCCATCACCATAATCATACTAATTATGCTGACTGTGTTGGAAATGTACGTTTCAATTTACCCTGACCTGACTCTCTATAACTACAAAAATGCACTACTTTTCAAATGTTTCAGGTCAGTAAGGTACATATCATTTTTTTTTTTTTTTTAAGAAATTAATACTTTTTTTCAGCAATGATACATTAATTTGATCAAAAGTGCAAGGACATTTATAATTTTACGAAATATTTTATTTCAAATAAAAGCTGTTCTTTGAACTTTCTAGTCATCAAGAATCCTAAAAAAAATGTATCACAGTTTCCACAAAATTATTAAGCAGCACAGCTGTTTTCATAATAACAGTAAGAATAATAATAACTGCTTTGATAATAGCAAGAAATATTTCTTGAGCACCAAAGCAGCATATTAGAATGATTTCTGAAGGATCATGTGACACTGAAAAAGTTTTATCATCATAGAAATAAATGACATTTTAAAATCTATTAAAACAGAAAAGGGTTATTACAGTTATGTAATAATATTTGAAAATATTATTGTATTACTGTGTTTTGAGCAAATAAATGCACACTTGGTGAAACATGAAAAAAAAAACAATCTTACAGATACCAAATTGTTGATTTTTGTAAAATTGAATATTTAATTTAAAAAACATATATTAAAAATATATATGTATGTAACCCTGGATCACAAAACTGAAGTTCTTAGCAATGCATATTACCAATCAAAAATTAAGTTTTGATATATTTACGGTAGGAAATTTACAAAATATCTTCATGGAACATGGTCTTTACTTAATATCCTAATGATTTTTGGCATAAAAGAAAAATCAATAACTTTGACCCATACAATGTATTTTTGGCTATTGCTACAAATATACCCATGCTAGTTATGACTGGTTTTGTGGTCCAGGATCATTATCTATCCATCTCTCTATCTGTATATATGTGTGTGTGCGTGTGTGTGCGTGTGCGTGTGTGTGTGTGTGTGTGTGTGTATATACACACACACATACACATTAATAATTTTTATTCAACCAAGGACACATGAAATTAATCAAATGACAATGAAGACATTTAGAATTTTACAAAAGATTTCTATTTCAAATGTGTCGTTCTTTTGAACTTTCTATTCATCAAAGAACCATAAAATAATGTATCATGATATCCACAAAAATATTAAGCAGCACAACTGTTTTCAACATTGATAATACTCAATATTTGAGCACCAGATCAGCATATTTGATTGATCTCTGAAGACTGGAGTAATAGATGCTGAAAATGTAGCATTGTTGTCGCAAAAATAAGTTAAATTTTTAAAATACATTAAAATAGAAAAGTTATTCTAAATTGAAATATTTCATACTGTTTTTACTGTATTGTACTGTATTGATCAATCTGTATCTGTATCAAACAAATGCACCTCTGATGAGATTAAGAGACTTCTTTTAAAAATGGCCAAAAAAAGCCCCCAATATTTTGAACAGTAGTGCATATTATTATTTTCTCAGCTCTTTTACATTAGTTACAAATCATTCTAGATGTGCTGATGTAGCATGAAAGCATGTTAACTAATAGATGCCTTGTTTTACTGGGCTGTACACTTCTTAATCACTCCAGGGGATCAAAATAGGAGCATCAATTAAATGAAATGCGGCTGCATTATTAGAAACCTCTAGTTGTGATAAAAAAATAAAA
>JAUZSZ010000079.1:16206586-16217523 GCA_034780575.1 Labeobarbus marequensis | reverse complement strand
GCAGCTCGCTAGTGTGGAGTAAAATTTGCTAATGCAATATTAATACGTAACTGACAGGGGCCAATGCAAGCGTTGGCTGGAGATCCTTACAGCTGCTTCACTGGAGATTTCGTAACCTCCTGAAGAGTTTTGTGACCTCAGACCTGTAGACCTATCTATACTTTTTTCTTGCTATATTTTTAGTTGGACAAGCACATCTATGAACAGTAATAGCAGTGCTGAATCTCCTTCATTTGTACACTGACTGAGACTAACTACAATAATAACTCATACATTATTTACATCGACATTCAAATCAAAGGATACTTTAACAATGATGACTAAATTCTATCAGAAAAAAAGTACCCTTAGGGGTACAACAGCTTGTTTCTGGGGCAGTACCCTCATTCGTTGCTTTTCAGGGTACTGCCCCAATGACAAGCTGTTGTACTCCTAAAGATATATTGTTTTTAATTAATGAATTTATTTATTTATTTGCAGTTATGCTTTGATTAATGTTTAATAATGTATTTTTAATCTTCGAAAGATGTGAAGGACTCTGCATTCTGCCATTATAGGTTGTATAATACACAGTATTTAGGGGGAAGATACATCCGTTGTTTATAAAGATTGTCATTAAACAAATGAAATGAACTGAAGTAAATAATAGCTGCCACTAGCTAATATTTCGGATTTAAAACAATATGAGGATTAATTATTGCTATTCCTTACCCGTAATACTTTTTTCCTTTCTTCTCAGATGTTTGCCATCTTATCATCGCTCACATCATTAAAATCAGAAAACTTTATATGGAAAATACATTTAGCCTACAGTAGGGATCCAAATCTTGTTCAGTTATTTCTTGTTTCCACCCGGTTTAAAAACGAAGACGCACAGTGTACCACTTATAGCGGTATTTCATAAACGTAAATAGTCTTTCAGGTGCTGTTGTAGTTTTAAATCAAGACAAACATTTATAGCTACTCTTGTTAAAAAATGAAGATGCCCCCTCAGAAACGCGTGTATCCTAAACTGCCCGTGTGGATTGTGGAGGACCATCATGAGGTAGACGGGATGTGATTTCAGTTCTTGCTGATTTAAGGCTTTAAATCTGATGCCAGCTAAATAGTTGAATTTACAAAAGTTCCAGTAAAAGCAAAGTAGACAGTGGTTTTGAGTGATAAATCGCCACCTAAAGGTGTAAAAGAAATAAATATTTACTTAAATGTCATTTCCACCTGCTTTAGGTTGTGAAACACATATATCGTGCCATTGGTTCTAAACATATTCCAATGAAGGGCATTAAAATGATCCATTTGGACTCCCATCCTGATCTCCTCATCCCTGTGAACATGCCTGCTGATACAGTGTATGACAAAGAGACTCTGCTCAGGTGAGTTTATAACAGCTTTTCATCAACTTTGGAAACAATCATAGATTTCAAATTTCTTTTCTGACTTGGAAACCTTTTACTAAGATAATAAAGATAATATATTTTTACTACTATTTCTATGTCAGGTGCTTTTTTTGTACAGATTTGATTGTTTTACCTTTGTTCCAGAGTCCCAGAAGTATGAAAAACAGTTATAAAAATATTATTGTGTTATTGTAAAACAGTGTAAATCTAAATAATAAGTTAAATAAACAATTTCATTGTTTTCTATTGAAAATCTTTATGTAAAAATGTTTGTTATTTATTATTTCAGAAAATTAATATATTAAATTATTTTTTTATATTTTTGTTAATTTTGCAAATCAAGTTTAATGAATTGAATTGTTTTCTTTGTGATACATACTATCCTAGCTATGCAAATAGCTATAGTCATCCATTTAATAGATTTTATTAATATTTTAAATTAGTTTTTGTTTTTATATTTTAATTGTAGTTAAAGTTTTGTGTTAATCTTTATTTTTTATGTCTTTATAGTTTTGATTAATTTTATTTTTATTACATTATGTTAAACTAAATTAGAAATGCAACTTTAGCTGTTCAGCAACTAACTTAAAAGTTTAAGGGTTTAAGTTGACAAAAATTAGTACAGTACAGAAAGTATAGTCCAGTGTTGGATTTGATCTAAATGGCTTTTGGGTTCAAATCTACATGGCTTTTGTCAAAGAAACGCCCATAAATGCCTGTGCAAAGAATACAATTCATGAATACTCCTCTGACTATTAAAATCAGACTATTAAAAGGCAGCTCATGCTGTTGAGAATAAAGCCCGCTGATATTTGTTCACACCATTAGTTGCAGCAGTGAGTATAAGGATTGACATGTTTTTGTTTGCTCTTGCAGTGAGCTGAGCATTGAGAATTGGATTATGCCAATGGTCTATGCTGGACACGTATCCCACGTAGCCTGGCTGCATCCGTACTGGGCTCAGCAGATCAAAGAAGGAGAGCATTCTATGTGTGTGGGGAAAGATTCATCCACGACCACCATCAGGTCAGGTGCAGCATATCAGCATGTAACCATGAGATGGCAGCAGACGTTCATTTACGATTAATAAGGATGAGACCTCCACCCTGTCAGGAAACATTGTACTGTTAGAATCGTGTTTAAAACATTCAGACGAAATCTCTTTCTCTTTGCAGGGTCACAAGCACAGACGATTACTTTTTGAGTGATGCTCTTTACGTTCCGCTGGACCAGCTGGAAAACCCAAAAGAGTTACATTTAAATGTCATTCGAGTGAATCCTGTTGACAGTTCGCAGAAAAAGACACCGGAAAATGGGCAAAGTGGTGCTAAAATACCTAAATCAGATGTGAAAGAGAACAATGATGTTCACGTCCTCTTCTCAACCGCTTGATGGCAGCACTGCATCAGGAAACGGCAGCAATGCAGCCATGGAGGCTGATGAGGGGTCTACAAGCTGCATCATAGAACAGCTTTTAGCAGTTATAGAGCAAACTGGCCCTTTCATATTTGACAGTGACTTGGACTTTTTCTCCTGTAAGAACCCCTTCAAGGAGATGTACACGCAGATGGAGTGAGTCAACCAGATACATCATTATAGTCCTTTTTGTTTCTTAAATGCTAGGAATTACTTCTCCATACTGTACTTTCTCACACCTACTGATATAGAATAAGCATTGTAGACAAATGGAAGATTGGCTTAAATGGAATCAGTTTCTTCAGAGCTCATATGGAATCAGTATTGCTTTATGTGTATTTGTATCAATTATACATTGTCTGTTTGCCATCGTTGTTGTCTTACAGGAAGAATACGCTCTCCTGCAAGAGTTATATAGCTTTAGCAGGCCACAGCAGGATTCAGATGAGGTAACGAAGATTCCTAATCAAATGTACCATAAACTAATCATGAGATATTCATTCAGTCATAGAAACAGGTACTTTGGATGTTCCTAAACACCCTCAGGGGGTGAAGCTAAATCTAATCCTACTAGAAGCTAAAGCTAATCTTGTTTCTTTTTCTTTCTTTTGTTTTTAAACAGTGGCAATAACTGTGTTCAACAACTTTCCAAGTTTATGTTTAATCAACTGATGTGTGGTAATATATATATATATATATATATATATATTAGCTGTTGCAACAGCTTTTATCAAAATCACTCAGAACTGTTTTAGCATTCATGCTTGACTTCAAAATCATTTTTGGCATCTTCACATTTGAATGCTGATACATACTGACACAGAAGTATGAGACTAGTGAAAATATTTTGCATTTTTCTGGTTAAAAACTATTTTAATTGCAAATTTTATTATTAGCATGACAATGTGAATGAAAAGTTCAAATCAGAGATAAATTTAAATTACCTAGAGTTGTCAAAATCACAGATGTGAACTACCGTTCAAAAGTTTGAGGTTGGCAATGTTTTCTTAAAAGTCTCTTGCTGTGATCAAAAAATGATAGATGTTGTAATAATATAGTAATATCATGAAATATTATTACAATTTAAAACAGCTGTTTTCCATTTGAAACTGTTTTCTATTTAAAATGTTCTGTTTATAATTATATTTTAAAACTTAATGTAATTCAGTGATGGCAAAGCTGAAGTTTCAGCAATCATTACTCCAGTTTTCAGTGTCGCGTGATTCTTCAGAAATCATTCTAATATGCTGATTTACTGCTCGAGAAACAATTCTTTTTTTAATATATAAATCTTTCATAATATTACAAATATCTTTACAGTCATTTTTCATCAATTAAATGTGTCCTTCTTGGGTGAAAAAAAAAATGTATTGACCCCTCAACTTTGAATGGTAAAGTACTTACTTTTGATTAGTCACATGAAAATAGTGTTGAATCTTAAACATTTCTTTTTCATGTATGTTTTAAATTCAGTAAAATCAAAAACCTTGTTTATTCCCAAGTTTAACTGAGATCCTATATATATTCAGTGTGGTCTGAGGCTTTTTTTCTCAGTGTATTTTGTTGAATACGGGACACATAGAAGGCACATTTCCCATTGTGCCAAATAACAGTCTTTACAGTTCCATGTGTTGGTTTTTCAGGAGCTCTTAGATTGTGTAGAGAGACGCACTCGCCAGCTTGAAGACCTGGAGACTGCATTTGCTGAGCTGGTAGAGGATGACGGCCAGGAAACTGTTGAATGTTTAGCAGCAAACCCAGGGTACGCATTATTGCTGTCACTGAGACGGTAGAGCCACAGGCTCTTTTGATTATAGCTCCATATCAGCGCACCGTTGGGCTTGATTGATTCCTGTATATGGTCAGTATGCATTTGATCAAGGAGGAGATAACACAGCCTCATGCATTGATTTTTTTTCCCATCTCTTTCTTTGTAGAATGAAATCTCTTGTCAAACTTGTACACAGCCTTAAGAATCGAACTCAGTCACCGGACTATGAAATGGTAAAGTTGTGTATGTGTGTGTGTTTTTATCCTTTAGGTATTTTAATCATGTTTGAAGTGTCTGTCATCCCAGATATCCCAAATAGTTTTTATGCTTTCGTAGTCTACAATGATTTATGTAGAAAAATAATATCAGCAGGTTTAGTACTTTCATATTCCTGTAATAAACAGATAATATTGAAGCTTTATCTCTCAACTTTAGTGTATATTACACATTCACTATTCAGAAATGTGGCTTATATTCATTGTAGTCGCGTTGTTTCTGCTTGGGGTCCGTTTGAAATTGAACAATGTTAAAAAATGCAATAAAATAAATCAAAATAAGTGTCTGTCAGGAGTGTATTGCTGCAGTGTGAACTCTTGTTAGCGAATCTCTTTATTCTCTGAATCATCTCAGACCCCAAACATTAGCAATATTTTTATGTAAGATGCCTGAATATGTCAGGTTTGAAACCCCTAAACATCATTGTCTGTTCAAGTGACAATCCAAACTAAATACTGTGCCTGTCTGTGTGTGCGTGCGCACGCACGTGTGCGTGAATTAAGTTTGTTTTTTTTGTTCATCTTGTTTCAAAGATGTTTAGATATTGATTTTTCTGCAAAACAAGACACCACACTAATGCAATGTTCTGCAGTGATGAGGAAAAATAATAAAGTATCAACCTGTTACTTAATGTCAAGTATGATTTCGAGCTATTGAGAGCCTCCAAGCAGAACATGAAGGCTAACAAATTTGGCTTATAGTGCTGAGGCACGTCTGTCACTGATATATTTGTGCCTGTGGTGTTGAGTCTAGGTGCATCAAGCAGGCTTGACCTGTGATTACTCCGAGCTCCCTCACCACATCAGCACTGAGGAGGAGATCCAGCAAATGATCACGGCTGTGCAGCTCTTCCTGGAAGCCATGCCCAAACCCACCATAGTCACTATATCCAGGTACATCAGTCATTAGAGCATATGGATGTCTGTTCTGTGTCTCCTTTTGAAAAGTACATTGGGTCCTTTAATCTTTCACTTATGATTTGTTACATTCTCTAAGGTTAAAAGCATTTGGTGTTTTTCCCGACTGAGAAGCATCCTATTTCTTGCTTTCTTTTTGGTCTGCATTAATTAGCATTGTAACTTATGACATAATGATTGTTTGTAGGCTGGTTGTTGCCCCAAAAGCAGATGCTTGAATCTGTGCCGTTGAGACAGATGGTGTTATGTGAGACTTGCGTCTCAGTGATCTGTTAGCATGCTTTTTAATGAGCATAGACTCAACATCACACTCATCAGTCACTCTCTTATCTCTGAGTCAGGGGGAGCTCAGCCCTTCATGGTCCATGAGAATATTTTTCATTACCTAGTCTTTTGATACCAAGTTCTCTGACTGATGGTGCACCACCACAGCTGACATGCACAATTTTTTTAATCTGTGTTCAGAATGAAAAATAATAGGGAAAAAATAAATACTTAAATACTCTTTACGGCAAAGCTGTTTTTTTCAGCAGTCATTACTCCCGTCTTCACTTTCGCATGATCCTTCAGAAGTTAGTATATATTAATATTTTTGTGGAAACTTTTTTTTTTTTTTTTTTTCAGGATTCTTTGACGAATAGAAAGTTCAACAGCATTTGTTTGAAACAGAAATCTTTTGTATTATGAATGTTTCTGTCGCTTTTAAATCAATTGATATGCCCTTGCTGGATAAAAGTATTGTTTTTTTTCTAAATTGTAATGACATCAAACTTTTGAGCTGTCGTGTGTGTATATGTCATTGCATATATATTATTGATGTATGTAAATAAGTTTAAGATCATATAAGATTTAATTTTTTCTTAAATTGCCATTTGTTTTTGTCAGATCCAGTTTGGATGAGTATTGCCCAGCAGAACAAGTTGATTCCATCCAGAACAGTGTGCTGAACATTCTTGAGTCCCTCTTTGGATGCTTAGATGTTCACAGAGAGTATGAATCAATACCATCAGAGACCACATCACAGACCCCATGAGGAGGGAGGTTAAATTCAGCAGCAGATGCGGCATGTTCTTTACCAGTGAGCTGCTTTCAGAGGGTGGATGTAGCAAAGCTTTTAAAACCATGCTGTGATTTGCTGTGTACTTTGTTACTGCTTGCATTGAGTGCACATGTAACAATGAGGTTGAGATGTATAGATGCGAATGGAAAGGGAAATGAGTTTTCGATTTAAGAGATTTGTATTTTTGAAGTGCATACATTCAAAATAAGAGATGCTGAAACACTAGGTAATAATTTTTCTATATTGTCACAAAAATGAGGAGTTATTAGCACTGTAAAATAAAAAGCCTAAGACGTTCATATGAATTCTGTGCTGCAGTCATTCATCCCTTGTGTGTGCATACTTCAGTCTGGGAATAGCAGATACATTGATACAAGACAGCAAATTTCTCCTCTTCCTGTGTGGCCCCTTGTGCCTGGGCTGTCTTTGTCTGAAGCCTGAGGCGGTTACCAATTCATCTGAGCTTTGTACGTGGCACCCTCCTTTATTGCTCCACGCCCGCAGACTTCTAGACTGCCCTCAGTATGCCTGACCTGACTTTAAATTTCACTGCATGAAAAAACAGCTATGAGCTAGTAAAAGGATAGTTCACTGACTTTCATTATAAGGACAATCACAATTGAAATATACTTCAAAATATTTTATGACAGTTTATCTATAGGTACAGTTACCTATTACGACAGTTTGCAGTTTACAGTTACGACAGTTTGCTTGAATCTGATTGGCTGAACGTTATAAAGTGTGCATTTATTTTCAGGGAAATGCATGGCTAAAGTAGTTCCAGGCAGGTCTTAACTGCATGTCCATATCAGTTCGCCAAACGATTTCAGTTATTTCAAAGGTCCTTATTATAAAGCCTACAACAGCAAAAAAATAAAAATAAAAAACGACACTGACGAAGCAAATAAATACGGGGGGGACTATATAAAAATGACATTTTTTTCTTGTCTTTTTTGCCAAAAAATGAAGTCCGCAGTTTTCCCGTGGAATTGGCTTAGTTTAACACTGTTGGATGCTGGGTTGTTTTTCATGTCCATGGGTAGAAGTAACCCCAATAACGTGACATTTAGCTCCTGGAATGTGAATTTTAGCAGGGAACCCCTCCAATTTTACCCAGTGGACCCAACTCAGAACGTGTATTTTAACTAGTGGAACCCCCCACTTATCGTTGAAAAAGTCATATTCAAAAGAAAAAAAATTAGGTACTTATAGATGGCGCCAATAAAATGTTTAGTTTGCGAATTGCCGTTAAAAGAAGATGAAACGTAAACAGGGTGTAAACATTGTTTTCAGGGGTGTGCGCTGCCCTAAATCTGACACGCCCCAAAGTAGTGTTGCCAGTGGCAATGAGCGCAGATTTGACAATGTAGTGGAAACGCACTGTCACAAACGCACACACGCAGTACGGACACACACTCGCACAGCAACCTGTTGCCAGCAGTGCTCTGACAATTGTTATCAGTAAAATAGTATAGCAACTTAAAAACATGACATTTCTCACAAGCCAGGTAATAACGACGCTGTTCATGAAGAAGATGAACTTAAAGTTTTGCTATTAGTAGAAACGCTGCTGCCGAATATTGTTGAGAAACGCATAGACTCAGGTAATTCACACACTTAATATCTCTCTCTCTCTCTCTCTCTCTCTCTCTCTCTCTTTAGTAACTTAATTAATAACTCCATTAGTCTGCTATCAAATGCTCCAGCCTCAATTACTAGGTCTAAAACTACTTTTTGGAATTAGCAAGGGAGGCATGGGTCGAGATGCATAAGAAATTAATCTTACACACAAGAGCGTTTTAAGCACAAAAACCTGATAAATATTTCAAAATACAACATCTGAACAATGTCTTAATGTGTGGCAACCATAGTATAAGCAGAATAATTGACTCCGGTCCGGAGTCGTGGTCAATTATTCCTTACATAAAGACAATCACAGAGGTATGGAGAATAAAGGCTGAAAAGGCTCATTTTTGGCTGATATATTTCTTCAACTGTGAATTTTATACCATGGTGATTTACCACTCTAATACATTTACTTTTATCGACAGTAAAACGTGCAGAATATAAGATTTTGAAAATGTGGTGTTAGTCAAAACTCAGTCCAGGGTTCCACAGAGGGCATGAGAGGACGCAGTCATCACAATTACTACTTCCGGTCACTTAAAAAGCCCTGGCAGATTGGTTTCTCGGCTAATCGTTTGTGACAGTGGCTCTCCAAAGGTAATTGGTCTGAATCCTGTGAAAGAGAGACTGTTGCACTGCCATACTACCTTTGAATCTACATTACAGTCTATCCTTTAAACCACCCTTCCTGACATGTTTGTCAATGAAAATATACTCTCAGCACACTCTTTGTTATTAAAGGCTGAAATTTATTCAATGAGATTTTTAGCATGCATTGACTCAGATTTGTGTATAATGTGTTCATAATAAAAAGTCTTTAATGCATACCTGCAAAGATCAAGATGTCTCTGTGTGAACTGATTTCAGAGTCTGATAAGTCTTGTAACAAATGCTAAACAATGCAACACATGACATCAGTTAGTAGGTCAATAGCAGGCCACCCCAAAGCTGCTTAGACTTACAGAAAACAGCAATTACTAATGTTCCATGCCATTAAATTTACAACTTCTGAACTTAGGGAAATACAATTGCATAAAAATTGCTTATTCAATTTACTTCAGATGAATACTAGCTTCCATGATGAATTAATATAACCTGCCATTTAAGATGCTCTCATAAGAGCAACTGTGACGCATGCTGGCTTTCTCTCCGCAACTAAATATGTTCCATTAACAGTAATCGCAGAATGAATTATGAATCCCCTAATATTGGTCTGAGTACAAGGTTTGCACAAAATAACACACAGAGCACACAGAGTTTAAATTGTTTTGACCCTGAACTCAACCCAGCACTAACAAGTTTTCTTCCTCTTTTCTGACTCATGTAGCCTACAGAAAAATGCAGTGGTGGCTCATCACAGGAGGATGTTATATAAAATGTATTTTAAATAACACCTACAGCAGTACAATTAAATGTTATTCCAAATGTGTACAATAATGTGTATATAATTTATAAAGATAAGTATTTTATTTATCTTCAGAGTATGCCAAAGGAGGCTGACAGTCTCCCCAAATGCAAACTGACCTACAAGAATAAATATGCAAATGATGCAGTCATTTCTGTCAAAAATGCATCTGAAAAAGGCACAAAAAAGTGAATACATAAAGTCTGCCTCCTTCTGTAAATGGTTTAGTTACGAATAAGGATGTCTGACATGATGAAAAGAAATCCTTCAAAATCTTTAAAGTGCCAAATATTTATTTATTTATTTATTTATTTTATGAATGGTGGAAAAAAATTGATAAAATCAATGGCTTTAAAAATGTCAACCGATCATCAAGAAAAGTATCTTGCATCTTCTATAGACATTACTTACATTTTTTGTTAAATATTTTTTAACAAACATTTAGGTTAAAAATATTTTTTTAAAAACTAATAAAAATGTGCAATTGTCATAAATATCAAAGCAAAAAAAATGACCTTGACTTATGAGACCTCTCTGGTTTCCTGGTTTTCAGCATAATAACATTTTTTAAACTCTTTTAAACAACTTTTAAACTCTTCTAAAACACAAAAATAAATTCTAATCACACTTCTTGTGCATGTTTACCTATATATTTGAACTTAATAGAAATACAATGTGAGAAATCAACTACATTTACTTTCTTTCTTTTCCTGGTATATTGACAAAAACATAAATATATGCATTTGAACCAGGTCCAGCTTACTTAAAATTAACATTAATCACCATAATAATGACACTGTCTGAGTCTTAAACAAATGGAAACGCACTAAACAAAACAGTAAACCTCCCTTTAATTACCAACAACTATTTACAATCTCTTATAAGCCTCCATTATCTGCCACACCTACTTAATTAAATATTAAGATGAAAGAGTCTATAGACACGCCCCCGAAAACAAATCACAGATTCACTGACAAGACTTCACTGACTTGAAATTCAATTCAATTCAATTCAAGTTTATTTGTATAGCGCTTTTTACGATAGAATCGTTGCAAAGCAGCTCTACACG
>JAUZSZ010000079.1:16179816-16190699 GCA_034780575.1 Labeobarbus marequensis | reverse complement strand
ATAAAAACTGTAATTGAAATTCTATAAGAGCTGTATCTCTAGCTAATAATATCTATCACTGCCATGATAATGTCACAGTGTGTTTACTTTAAAATTCTGCAACCGAAGCTTAGAGGGTGGCTATCTACTGTACAGGAAGAAGCGGGTTATTTCTCACATGTGTGAGGGGAGAGGCCACACTTAGGTGTGGTATGAATTATGACGCACTTGTGTGTGCCATGTTACTGTAGGAACAGCTGGAGCCTGGCACTATGGCACTAGAGTATTCTGTGTTTAAATGAAATTAAGGAAAGTAAATGGAAAGTAAATTGTGGGTATAAACACCACCTTCAAGAAATAAGTTTACCCTGAAACTGAAATTATGTCATTAATTATTCACACTATTCACATTCACATATCTAATAAACCCGCATGACTTTCGTTCATCTGTAAAACACAAAACGAGATGTTTCAAGGAATGTTTACGCTGCTCCTTTCCATACGATGAACACAAAAAGGCTGACATGATTTTAATGCTTGAATAAACTGTTCCGTTAAAGATGCAGTAAGTTCAGTTCAGGCAAGCAGAGCATGCAATTAACAGACAGAATAACAAACTATTCCTGAAATGAACTTTATGGTCAAATTATGAAGTTCTGGGCAGTAAGTAACAGTGTTTACACCACAGCGGTTCTCCCTATAAGGTGAGCTTGAAACAGCTCACAGAATTTTATTATTTCAAAGGCTTAGTGACAGCTGTTTTTCTTTTACCAATGCTGTGAAACAGCTTTCTTCTGTTTATTCAGTGAGAAAGAGAGAGACCAGCCGATTGTGTGTTGATCCTCTGTTGGAAAGGCCAGCTGATAGCTGTAGCCGTTGGAACATGGTGGCTAGTTTCTAGATGCCCAAACTGGTCTGTGTTTCAAAATCCACCTTGACTGCCTTAAACTTACATGACAAGCTGGTTTGTTTCTGGTCCAATGTGGTCTTCCAGTTTGGACAAGGTTGACTCAGCTAATGACCAGCTTGGACCTCATTTAGAGTTGCTCATAGAGTCAAATTAATAGATGAAAGATGAGAGCTGATAGTTATCAAATGAAGAGAATTTAACTGTCATATTTCTCAAGTTCTCATAGTGAAAAGCAGATAGTTATGTAGGAAAATTTACAGTTCTTACAAATTTGCATTGGTTTGTATCCAGTATGTTTTCTCCAAGGGCTTTTTATCTGTAATGATCACACTAGTGTTCAGTGCTCAACAAGTCGCTAATTAAACGTATCATTGCGATATTAAACATAGAGATATACAAATATATGTGATTAAAACAAAACCAGAAACAAACTGTTCTGATACATCTAATATCAAATGACACTGGGAAGCCCAAACTGAAGACATGCCCTCTAAAACTATGAGTTTCAAGCGTAACAGTAAACTTACCTACACGACTGAAAAACAGTACGGTAAGATGACACGCTTCTTTGTCGATGTCTTTAGAATAAAGTCCGTTATTTGAAGGGCAGTAATAATCCCATGTGAGGCGCTGAGGTCTAGGTCACGGTGGGGGAGAGCTGCTGCAGGGGCAGGGAGTGCGCTCAGGGTCGCTCATTCTCCTCAGCCGCTGTTTGACCCACCCAAAGTGTTAAAAATAAAGCAGCCCAGCGGAGCGGACGCGCATTCCTGTCAAGAGTCACTGACTTTAAATGGCGCTCCCCACCCTTCCACTGCAATATCACAACCCCTGCATAAATGAAAAAAAAAAAAAAAATATTCACAATTCGCTAGTAATCTACAGGGAATTGTGCTAGTATGGAGGTCATACTTAAAGACACGTTGTTATTTTACACGTTGAACACCTGTTGCTCGTTCGTGAACAAAAAAAAAAGAAAAGAAAAAAGAAAACTACACATGAACAATAAATTATTTTCCACTATACATTTTGTTTACCGTACTATACCGTTTTTTTTTTTTTGCTTTTTTTGGGGGGTTTTTTGCCCAGGAGTAACCTATATGTATAGACTATTTATTTATTTACTTATTTATTGATTGGTAACATTTATTAAAACTATTTTGCTACAAATTACTGTAGTCTTGCTTTAATCTAGCTACATTTGTTCTATAATCTATAGTTTTATATGTACACTTTCCAATGCAAAATAACCCTAGGTTGGTGATGCTGTCACAGTGCTGATCTTTTTTATTTCAAGTAAGGAATTAAAGAAATAAAGAGTTTAAAGGGATTTAAGTGAGTAAAGAAAAAGAATATATATATATATATATATATATTAAAAAAACTAGAACTATGTTTTCAAATAACATTTTTATTTCAATAAATGTATCTGTCATTTCAACAAATCACAGCCACACTAGAGTCAAAGCCACATGTTTTACTTTTACGAGTCTTTTTCTTGAATTTACTTAAAAGGCTTTCAGGAAACCATGCAAAGCCTTGCAACTAGCTTAGGACATACTAGCAATGTGTTAAAAAATGCTAACAGTGCTGCTAGCAATGTTAAAATGTGTTGTAAATGTGCTAGCAGTCTTTTAAAACATTTTCTGGACATGTTAAAACATTAGCTAAATGATTACATCAGAAATATAATTTACTAAACTGATTTGCTGTGGTTCCTTTTGAGTGTAATGAGGTCACATGGGGTGTGAAGTGGTCCTGGTTGAAATTTCATTTGTTTTTCTGTTTTCATCTGACTTTCTTTCTGTCTATCTGACAATAAAACATTTAAACCTCTAGCTTTGTAAAAGCCAACATCAAAGTTTGTCATCATACTTCATCTACTTGGGAACAATACTACAAACAACTGTATTCTCTTACATAGTATTACCACATTACGTAATGACTACAAATACATTATATAGCTACATTACATTGATAAATACATTTGGATAGATTGTGTCAAATTCTTTACACAGACAGTCTTTCTGTAGTTTCTGTTTCTAGAAATATTTGATTAACCCTTAAATTATTCAGTTTGATTGCCTTTAATTACTTATTTGACCTGTTTACCTTTTTTTTTGGCCTTATTCAGCATCACTGGCCTTATTTTTTGAATAGGACAGCAGAGACAGACAGAACAATGAAGGAAAGAGGGGGAATGGGATCAGGATATGACTCCGGCTGGATTTGAACTTGAAGCCAACAGCTCTGATGTGATTAGGCCATCAGTCCTGTAATAAAGAATAAAGAGATACCACAGTTATTACGTTTCGATTAATTTGAATGCTAAAATTATACTTACCTGATCACTCACCTCACCTGTTTACCTTTTACTTTTTTTTTTTTAGTGGCCTGGTTTTTTGGCCTTATTTTTTGGATAGGACAGTAGAGACAGACAGGTAAATGGGGGAAAGAGGGGGATTGTGTTCGGGAAAAGACTCAGGCCAGAATTGAACCTGAGTCCCTGACAGCCAACAGATCTGTGATTAGGCCATCAGTCCTGTAGTAAAAATCAAACAGACACCACAATTAACACATATTTCTGTTTAAGTGGAATGCTAAAATTATACTTACCTGATCACTCACCTCACCTGTTTGGTTACTTCAGATCACCACCAGAGGCCATCATCGCACCACTAATGGCCTGAGAAATCATCATCTTTTGGGATTACTGCTTTGTTCAAGTAACCAAGCTATTCACGCTACTGTTCACGGGCAAGTAATTTAACTTGCTTACACTTGCCCCTTTTAGACTCGCACTCTATTCATTTACTAACTGCTTGTTTTCTTAAAGAAAAATAAAACTAACACTAGCTTCTCTAATCTTTTTCTATTCTATCTGTTTTCTATTTATTTGTTATATAATATGAAAAAAAAACCTTGCTACCTGTACTGTGTTTAGCTAACTGAGCTTGCCCTTGCATATCATTGCTCTTCTGTTGATTTTGATTGCTTCTATTGTCCTCGTTTGTAAGTCGCTTTGGATATACATTAGTGCTGTCAATCGATTAAAAAAATTAACTAATTAATCGCACATTTTCTGAAATCCTACTTAACATTAACGTTTTTAAATATACTTTTATATTGCAATAATTTCACATTCAATCTTCAAATTAATGTACAAACAACATAAAGACAGTATATTTTTAATACTTGTTTAATGGCTTCTTTATTTTTATGACTGAAGGCCAGTATCACTGATAGCAATTGATACAGATTTCCCTATAAAAATGTTTCCCGCTAATATATAACCATTGACTGGCCATTCAACTTTACATTATAAGAGCTATCAATTTTAACATTTATTAGACTTTAAAAATAACTTCTAATTTAAGTGAACTTATAACAATCTTCACATAGACCCATTAAAATAAATGTCATATTTAGCTACCTGTGCCCCTCAGCAGAAATATACAGAAACTGAATAAAGTTATCAAACACTAAATTCTAAACTAATTACAGGTGAATACTAAAAGATATAAAAGTTATTGATTTCCTCTTTTTATTTTATTCTTGATGGTTTTTAAGTAATTTTAGCTGCTATTTCTTTAAGAGCTACCGCTGCTGAACATGACATGCATCTACTTTTCTCTTGTCTGTTTTTACCTTTTCTGAGCCATTTCAGTGTTTATTAATGAACTGATGAGTTGAATCAAGTGTTTTAGATAGGGAGACAGTGCTGGGCTGCTCCAGGACAGTTTGGAAAACCATTTCAGAGACATGGAACTCATATATAATATTAATATTAATAATATTAATAAAATTACATACATGCACAATTTTAAGGCAGCTTTTAATTGCCTTTTCGGTAACTTCATGCCTTAACTGACCACGACATTGTATGCACGTAGTTTCTTTCACGATTTGATATGAAATGATACATACTCTACAGCGCGCTCAGGTGCCTTTTTTGCGTGCAATAAATGATCACGCATTTCCGCACCTGACTGCTGAAGTGAAGCTGGAGAGTGCGGCTGAAACTTCTACCCTTTGATGTGCTCGTAAAGACGTTCTGGACTGAATAAATGCACTTCTTGTCAAGAAAAAACAGAGAGAAAGCAGTTTTGAGTGGGGTGGCCAACCCTAGGCTCCGCCCCGGCATTGAGGGCCTTAAATAATTTTAACGTGTTAAAAAGAAAATTTAATCGCCTGCGGTAACGTGCTAATTTTGACAGCACTAATTTAAATATATAGATGATTCACTGATTCACTGTGACAATCACTTGTTTAAGTGAATGAATCGGTGTTTTGAATGATTTGGCTATATTAATGAATCAACAATCCACTCAAAGAGAGCCACGTTTTAAATTTCTGAATAATTCTGAAGATATTCCATAAATGTAATGAATCTGTTAAGTAAATGATTCAGTGATTCGATCATAAAGACGGTCAATTGTTTAGTTTCTAGCATAATCTGTTTTGAAATATTTGGTTATATGAATGATTTAATGATTCAGACAGTTACTCGTTTTGATTGTGAATGAAGGGGTTGTTTAACACAGTGTTTTTGAACAAACTGCATATTGATTGAGTGAATGGTGCACAATGCAAAGATGGACATGTAGGCTACTGTATGTGTGGAACACAAACACAAACAGGCAGAGTGATACATAAAGTCAAAGGTCACAGTTCTGTTGGACTGTATACATGCTACTCAGCCAATCAAATTCGAGGGCCAGAACTAATTGTTGTATAATATAAGTTATTGCCTGTTGTTTTATTTACAGGTTCGGATTAGCAACTAACAAATCACCTCATTCACAATTTACGAATGTTTAATGAGGCTCATGAATCAGAGCTGACTCTTCTCTCTTTAGCCTATGAATTATACAGTTTTATGTCCAAATGTAGAAAATCAATTACAGTCAAAAGTGCCTGGAGAAAGGGACTGACCCCTTCTGTGATTGCCACATGGGAATAGACACTATGAATACTGCACAAACAATAGCTAATCCAGTTTAGTGAAGAGGTGAGACACAGAGGTTTTCATTGAGCGCAAAAAAAAAAAAAAGAAACTGGAAAAGAAGAAATTAAATGAGATTTGTAGTGCTGATATGTAAGCAAAGCTATTATTCTGCGAGAACTGATCATGACATTACAGTAAAATATCCAACATAAAATAATCTGAATAATGCTTAATAATGATCCTAAAGTATAATATATGCACACTTAATTTTTATCAAATCAGTAGTTAAATATTAATGGCACATGATCCATTTACATTTTTACTTCAAATTTATTCTGAATCTACCTCTTTTCTCTGGTTAAAAAATGTAAAATTATTCTGAATCTGCCTCTTTTCTCTTGTTTAAGAATGTCTCATCTATCACACAGGGAGAAGTAGCCTCCAAGCAAAATCTACACATAATACACATAATGCCATATTCATTTCACTTTCAGATAAATTGTTAATGCAAAAATAAATAGTAGAAATAGAAAATAAATGGTTAAAAACATCACCAACATTAAAAAACAAAATTGATTAAAATTGCAATAATGGGTTTTCAAGAAAGAACTGTCATAACTGTTATATAATACACAAGCCCACACACTTTAAGTTTCTTATGAAACCCTTAAGCAAGCTAGAAGGCTGAATGTTGGATATGTTCTTTTTAGAGCAGCCCTCTTACACTCTTTAGAGCTACATAATTTAGAGGTATTCCTACGGGTACATGTAACATATTCTTCTTAAATATATACATGCATGTGTGTGTATTTATACATAATAAATATACACAGTACACACAACTTTTATTTTGGATGCGATTAATCGTGATTAATCCTTTGACAGCACTATATTATATTATGCAAAGTGTTTCTAGGTCCATCTTCATATTTAATCTCTCGTCTCGTCTTGTTATATAAAATGTCCATGTTTTCAAATGTAAATTAGCAAGCCTTGAGATTTTTTACATCCACAGCTCTACGTATGGTATCCGGTATGCCCAGTCCTTGAATGTTTTATTTAAAAGAAAGAAAAAAATGTGCAGAAAGAGCTACAGTAGAAGAATGTTCTAAAGTAATTGATTATGTAAGAAATATTACACGATCTCTTATAAAATCAGCAATAAAAGGGCATAATTCAACATACGCAAGCATGTCAGCACAAAGGGATTTTTCTGGCTGCATTGACACTGCTACAAAAAAAAATATTTTCATTTTTCATTTAAATAATAATTATAATAAAGAATTACAAATTTAAGCTGAAGCTGGATTGTCAGGTAAAAGAAGAAACATGAAAAATTAAATATTTGAATAATATAGTCCTATTTTAAAATGCTCTTTCTTTCTGCCAATGTGACATGAAATAATGACTATTTTGTCACTAATGTGCTTTTATTGTACTTCAAGTAAAATACTCTCTGTTAGCTCTGTCCGTTGGGTGGTACAGGATAATGGGGTAAACCTCAAGAGGGGATGTTGATGTTCTGGTGCCACTCACTTTTTTCTAGTAGGTCAATTGCAGAGGACAAAAAATTTCCACATTTCAACAGCCACTATGTTTTATGTCATAAAAACATGCCACTTTAGTGGCAAAGGTCATTTCAAGCTGTCATCCAAACTTGTGACCACATTTTGATGGTTATGAGTCATCTGCACATAACATGCTGCTCAGTGTCTATTTTAAATAAAATAAAAATGTCAGGATGTCAGTTTCAAAGAAAAAGACAAATAAGCTGACATTAAAAAGATCTAACTGATTTTCTGTTAACATTCACAGATTCATATTCTCTGCAATCTTTATGCAAACTATTACAAATGACTCTAACAAATCTAATCTAACATACAGTATAACATAACATAATATAACATAACATAGGTAATTATTCCATCTTACCAGTTATTTTATAGAAGCCCTGTTTTATGGCCAGTTGGTGAATGACCAAGGACACAATGAAAATATATCAATTAATAGATTAAAAGTGAGGGGGGCAGTGCCTAGTTCTGAATTGCTGATTTTATGAGCCAGGATAGTCAAATCATTCAGTATCATTAAGCAGAAACCCATTTTGTTGTTGAAGGGAGAGCAAAAGCAATATTCATACTTGCAATACTGATGCTGAAGTTAGGAGGCGGTTAGCTGAAGGGATATCATTTTTTGTTCTTTACGTTTGTCACATGAAAAATGAATGACAGAATCAGGAGGTTAACTAATTATTTGTATTTCTCATCATTTATCTTTGGCTGCAGTGTAATGATTTCCTGATTATCAAAGACTGTGTATGTGAATGTGTACAGGGAATTTGGTTATTGAAATTATATAGTTTTAACATTCAAATAAACAAAGTGACTTTAGATTAGTTCATTTTACTGGATGAGGTTGAGCAAGAGAGTCTGTAAATGTTTCCAGTCTTCCCATCGCTAATATAAACTACACTAGACACTATAGATGATACTGACAATAGAACTTGATAAGAACCTAATAAGCTTACCAAATGATTAAATGTAGCACATAGCCAACATATAGGTATACCATGTAACTATGTAAGAGATAATGTCAGGCATTACTGCAAAATAAACTCTGAAAGGGTGATCTGCCAAATATAAAATAAACTTTAGAGAAATCTACCGAAATTCAGGTCTTAGTGTTTTTACTAATGATAAGCTGATAACTGATAAATGTGCAGTGCTGGGCTACAATGGCCTAGATAATTTAGTCATCCACTTGACTTCCCACTGATGGAGATGTAAATTAATTTGTGTCTGAACAATAAACAGTAATGCTTTGTTGCATACCAAATAGACATTTGTCACACTGATATTGAAAGCAGTTGGATTAATTGGAGTATTCTCTTAAATGAGATAATTCATAATAAGTTAATTTACTTCCTCAGATACGTTTAGACACTACAAACAGGTATCCAGTGTTTTTAAGGTTTGTTATTTATTCACACATTGGTTGAGAATCAGAAACTACAATGACTATTGACTAAAAAATAACTATTACTTTATATTGTATGACAGGTTTGACTTCATTCAAATCATCTCAAGCACACAAGGAGAATATGAGATGTTTTTGATTTTATTTACATTCACTCACAAATGGAAACTCACAAATGGAAAAGGGCTGTTAAATCAGACAGCATTGTCCAAAAAAAATGTGGTGCTTCTGTATAAAGCAACATTGTTTCACAATAGGAAATAACAGCAAAAAAGTCAGGCCTTACCTTTGAATAATGCATCAGCACATTTCTCTTACCCTCTGCCAGTCTAGGCCATTTATTGTAGAACTGGTCCATCTGTCCAAAACCCTCCTGTAACAGGGTATGCTTGAAATGACTGTATTAACATAATCATAAATGTAGCTACGTTTATAGAAAAAGATATTTTGCATCAAAGACAATAAAGTCTGATTACGTCTCAAAACACATGAAACATGATTGCTATGTGATGCAAATGCTGGGAGCAGGAATTTTCAAAGGAGTGAGGCAAGTTTGTGTATGATTGCTGGGAAAATTGCCCAAGCTCATTCCAAATTCCTGTGAACTTTAACTAGTTAACAACAACAATTATAGTATATATATACCCAATATTCAATAGTCAATGAGTCAATATGTATTGTGGCAATCTTTTGTTTGTTTGTTTGTTTTTTGTTTTTTTATGTGTGATGTGTTTTTTAAGTATTAATGTGTATGTATCTATGTCAACAGTGTCAAAGACAAATTTCCGCTCTGTGACAAGCAGAACGGACAATAAAGTTTAACTAACTAAAAAAAATCACATTACTTAAGTGTATAGGACCTTGTTGATTATTTAAAGATTTTAATTAGCACTTACAGTACAACTGAAATGTGGCAACATTCCCAGTGCATGGATAATGGTTGTGGTAAAAGAGAAGCAATTGACACAGACCTTCATTTTAACCATATTGGGTGTTATTACAATTATTACGGCAATTTAATGATATCTTAGAATTATAGATTTGACATTCTTGCATATGATTATAATGTGTGCTTTTTCATCATCAGAGCTGTTGTTTGCTTAAGTGTATAGCCTAAGTGTTAAAAATAATCAAAGCACACATCTATAGGTAACAAACTAATGAAATAGCACAGAGAAACATTCTGACATGGTAGAGAGATTTTCTTTGCAGTCAAGTCAGTACAGCTTTGGTACTGTGGAAAAAGCAATGTAATTATGAATGGGGAAAAAATACCATTTCTCAAAATGTGATGTTCCACTGACCAAAATCTATGAACATAAAATGCAGAGAAAAGTGCTTCTTACCTTGTTCTTAAAATATCTGATAATGTTGTTCTCCTTGAACTACTGTAGCTAATGCACAATATGAACAAAACGGTAAAACATCATAATTCCTGCCATTTCAACCACCAACTATTTGTCTGCCACTAGGGCCACAGTTAAAAGTTAGGGGGCTTTTCTAGAAGCTCAGATAATTAATCCACAAAGAGTACATGATGCAAGTAGTTTCAATCCTTCAAGCTATGGTCCCCTTTGTCAGGATATGACATCCTGGTAATAAACATAATGCTTAATTTTTATTCCATAAAAGTTATTCCAACCATCCGAGAAGCCAATAACAAGTGTGACTGACTGAAAACCACATGCGGCTATTTGTCTCTGTTGAATTCCAGATATCAAGGAAAAGAAATAATAAAGCTTTAATGCAACAAACACCAAGACCAAGACATATGTTTTATAATATTTGTTGGGATTCACAACATTCATTCTCCATCAGGGCAAATCATTATTTTGCTGTTGTGTATCATAAAGCAATATACAGGCAGAGAATCCCAATCTACAGCTCTGCATACCATGTAAATAGATCAACCGATGACACCACAACTCTACACAGCCACCTAGAACAGAGCCAGATATATCACAACTCTGATTACTGGCTACAAATCTGCCTTTACCATCATCCTGCTTTCAAAATCTCACACCTCAGGCTGTTAGATTAGGCAACCAGAGCTCCTCAGTTCTAACTAAGGGT
>JAUZSZ010000079.1:16049692-16062016 GCA_034780575.1 Labeobarbus marequensis | reverse complement strand
CCATTTACAATCAGTCAATAAAAATATTTAATCACATTCAACTGCTTGATTGTTTTCAACAATCAATAAAGAGAGTTTTAAACTGATTTTTATTGGTCGAATTATAGAGAACGTTGCTATGGCTTATTCACAAAGATAATTCATTGCATATTCTTACCAGCACTTTGTTCAAGTTCACATGTATTTGTATTTATTTCATTATCTTTGCAAATGTATGTTGTTGCAGGTAATATTAAATTTAGCCTATAGTTTCCCCCAAAATTTTAAAATTGCAGTTAATTTACTTACCCTCAAGCCATCCAAGATTTAGGTGACTTTTTCTTCAGTAGAACAGTTATTTAGTTACTTTGTAATCGCTCTCGCGGTACTTCATGTCATACACGGATAACGCAAAATGTGCATTGATTGTGCATTGATTATCTCTGACTACGCTTTAGAGTAGCACTGGTTAATGATAAAGAGACGACATTAATATGTTTTTCGTTAGTTTAAAGCTCGTGTTTTACTATTTACAGCATGCTGTCCTTATTGTGGTTATATTTGGAAAAGATTTAGAAGAATTATTCATAAAGTTGGCATAGTAGTTACAGGATGGGTATGGGTTTATTTAAAATAGCTCACTAAGACTTGGGTACAGATTTATGGATGTTATTTAGTTTCAGAAACTAACTGATCTTGAATGTGGTTAAATAACTGAACAGAAGCATTTAAACTCGACTGTAAAAAAACAGGACTGTGTAGACTACTTGGAGATTGAGGTCTCTGCAGAGCAAAAAATGGGCATTTCTGAATTTGTGGGTGTTTTCATACTGCAGGGTGTTTCTCAATCATGCAAGCAAAATGATCCCCCTTACGTAACCCCACCCCTAAACCTACCGTCACTATGACGTCAGGCAATCAGGAAAAGTGGTCTAAAAATGCCCCGATCTGGTAACTCCAATTACTTTCCTGCAGAGACCTATACTTGCTGTTTTCAGCAAGCTGTTTTTAGACCATGTTGCTTTAAATGCTAATGAGCTCTGCTGACCCCGCCCCTCTCTTCCATGGGCTGAGAAGCAGTACTGTTTACTTTGCCGTGAAACTGGCTAACTGGCACATTATTAGGAAAGGCTATTTGCAAAGATTAAAAAAAAAAAACCTTATAATCACTTCTTCTGTAGGTGAGGCTGGATCACGAATGATTTGTGCGAACATAAACACATTTAGGCAGATCGGGGAACGACGCATTCACTTCAAAATGAAAGTAATGTTAATCCTCTGCGTCTTCAGCAGCTCACATGTCGGGATTTTATCATTATAGGATTGATGTGTACACACATTTCAAACACACATTTATGTTCAAACAACTTGAAAAGTTAATTTTGAATGTTAAGCCACTGAAATGCAAACAGAAGCAAAATGGAGTTGAATAGAGTTATTTTTGCCGCTTTATAGGCCTTGAACCATTAAATACACACACTAGAATGTGTCAAAATGCCTGTTTTTGCAAGTATCCTCGTAAACACAGTAATTTCGGTCTCAAATGAGAGCAAACAGCTGAGAAAGAAAGCGCATGTGTAACATGTATATTGGATCCGGGCAGCTCTTAAAGTGACAGCAGTCTAATTCTAATTCAGTCATTCAGGTTAATCAAACAACAAAAATCTCTCACTGCTCTTGACTAAATAACTTTAGTAGCTTAAAGAAGAAGTAATATATATTTACTTTAGACACGGAAGAATATGCAGTGTTTTTATACGTTTGATTACTTTATACAATGTATGTAGCATTTCATATTTATTTGTTCTGTAGTTTTTTGTCCTATTGCTGGCAATTAGTTTCTTATTCTTGAGTTGTTGTTGTTTTTTAATTTAGGCTAGTGTTTTGTGATGTTGACACTGGTGACATGAATTAAGAAATTTCTATGATTTAAAAAATGTTGATATCGTAAAGACCTTATTGTTACAGTGAAATAAATTACTCAAATCGTGATTTAAGATTTTAGTCATATCACCCACCCCTCTGCAATAGTAAGATCATTTGTAAGACAGAAAACAAAAAGAGTGCAGGATGATATGGATATTTACCACCAATCCATTGTAAAATACAAAACTTGCAAATGTCTTCTAATGTTTGTCAATGATAAAGCAGCACATGCAGCTTGTAAACATTATTCTTTTTCTTGCAAGCACTGGTATTTCCTTTAGGAAAGTAGTTTGCTTTTTTATGGGAATTATGGGACAACATTTGAGTGCATCTGTGAGTGAGTTTTATGTACAACTTGCATTTTAACAGGAAGTCTTTTTTAAGATTTTGCCATAAACAGGAACTCTGGTCCCTCACCAGTTTCTGAGTGTGGTTTAGCCTGAAGGCACTGGCTCTCCATGCATCTAATGAAGGCTACATTTGCCAGGGAGAGAACCTACCCAGCAGCCCCTGTACTAGGTTGTATTTGGTCACTGTGTGTGTGGGGCACCTGTCATCTTTCTCTCCATTGTTCTTGTTCTTTCATTTGTGAACCGTTGTAACAGTGCACTGTCATGGTGTCACATTTCTTCTAATGACACAGCTGAATCTTCCCTCTGGCATTAGCGAATGACATGGTTCTCCATGACTTACTGACCGATCTATTTTAGACCAGCTGCATATCAGACAACCAAAAACTCATTCTCCACCCTTCCAATTAGCTTTTTTTTGGTGAGATTTAAGCTTTCATTACGCAGCATGACTAACTGCTATCATTATTAATCTCGTAATTAAAGGATATTATACAGTCATTTTTAAATGTGAGCTCTTGAAAACCAAATCGCATTTGATTGAATTATGTCTGGGGTGTGGGTGTGTGAATAAATTCAAAGGAACCGAATGTTTATTATGAATTTATTATGAGTTTAATAATTATATTCCCAAATTATCACATTGGGCCTGTTGTGAATCCAACCATACAATTGTTGCTGATATTTTTATTTATTTATTTTTTTGGCTGGCAATGTTGCTGTCACCTATGGAAATTTTTCCACCTTAAATTTTTTTTTTTGCCGCTGCAGTTCTGCTCACAGGCTTCTAACTTATGTTCCTGCAGTGACTGGTAAATGTTCGAAAGATGGGCTGTGTCAAGAATTTAGTACACAGCAATATTCAGCGCCAGTGAGTATTTATGGTGCGTCGTGTGCCAGTGACCTTCTTTCCGTCATCATGCAGCAAAAAGATGGGCGTAATTGTTGAATAACAAGGTTCAGTTGATTTGGAATGAGTCGGTCCCTCTTGGCAACTGGACAACAGACATTTATCACTAGATAGGCTTTGGGCAGCTGTGTAAGTATATTGAATTCTCGCCTCCTGTCTGCAACGAGCCCCATGGGCCGTGTGGAAGTTTAGATTTTCAGTCCAAACTTATGTCTGCTGCCTCGCTGGATTTTTAGATGCCTTGAGACATTTATTCTGCGGGTACACTGAGTGCCATTCCTGCTGAAAAGACTATCTGGTTAACATCGGATGCATTAGCATGTGGAGCATGTGTTTTGGATTCTGGTTTTCGGGGATTGTGTTCAAGCTTTGTAACTAGTCCACCAGGTTGCTGCTCATAATCAGCCAAACAGTTGATGTCATACAACAGTCGGGGTGCTCAGCGCCGCTATAAGTCGAACACACCTAATATGCGTATTTGCATCGCTTTGACTGTTCTCTGTAGATCCTACACTCTCCCGCATCACGATTGATCGATTAGGCCTATGTACAAAACCTGCATGTTATTGGAGGTTAAACTACTTTTCCATCATACAAAGCCAAAATCTGGATATTTTAGGCAATATAGAAATTCTGGCCAGGAAGTGTCTGGGAAAAAGAGGACATATGGTCACCTATATGTAATGTATATGGAATATATTTAATTTTTACCATTTTAAAGTGATCAAAAATGAATGATAGTAAAGACATTTATAAATTACTAAAGATTTCTGTAAAGTAAATGCTGTTCATTTGAAATTTCCATTTATCAAAAAATCCTGAAAAAAAAAATTCCACAAAAATATTAAGCAGCACAGATGGTTTCAACATTTTTAATAAATAAGAAATGTTTTGTGAGCAACAAATCAGCATATTAGAATGAGTGAAGAAAGACTGGAGATATGGCTAATGTAAATTCAGCTTTGCCATTACGGGAAAAAATATATTAAACAATTATTTTAAATTGTAATAATATTTCCCAGTATTACTGTTTAAATTAGGGCTGCCCCCGAATAGTAAACTAACTGTTAGTCAATGAGAAGAGGCTTAGTCTATCAAAATTGTATTAGTTGCTTAGTTGCAGGAAAAAAATTCACAGAAAGTGGCTAAGTCACGAAGTCTGTGACGGACAGATCATTAACAGCTAGTCTGTGTGGTAATTACAGTGTATCAGTCAGGACATTCAAATGTTTTTGTTTATCAACCTCAAATGTGGCTTATCATCTGAAATGTAAGTAGTAGCATCATTACATGGCCGCCCGCTTTAATGTTAACCTAGAAAAATGTGCGCTATTCACACTTGTAGGTGCCAGTGCGATCATCTGCATTTACTTAAAATACTCCATCATTTTTGCTCACACAGATAAGAGTAATAGATCTTTCAAATCTGTAAAAGCTCTCTGTGTGCACTCACAATAACAACAAAATGTTTTACTTTTGTAAAATGATGAAAGCAAACAGGGTGCACTTTCTGCCATCTAGGTCTCTTAAGCACGTTAAAAAAAACACAAAACTCTGTACTTGCCTCACAGACATGAAAAATATACTATCTACAGAAAGCGAAATGTCTACTTTTAAATGAACCAATTCAAATGGAAAACAAATATTTTCATATTATGTAATCCAGATGAAACATGCACGTTCACTGTGGAGATGATGAGTCAGTGTTGTCAACTTCGTCACTGCAGGCAAAAATACAGAAAACACTAGTTTATCGATGAATTATTATGATGTTAAATTGACATCATGAAATTAAAATTTTGTCATTAATCAATTACCCCCATGTCGTTCCAAACCCGTAAAAGCTTCGTTCCTCTTCTGAACACAATTTAAGATATTTTGGATAAACTGGAGACTTGGGACTTGTGACTGCCAAGTAAATAACACTGTCAAGGCCCAGAAAAGTATTAAAGACATCATCAGAATTGTCCACCTGCCATCAGTGGTTCAATCTGAATGTTATGAAATGACAAGAACACTTTTTGTACGCAAAGAACAAAAAAATAACGACTTTATTCAACAATTCGTCTCCTCCACGTCACCGTAGCGCCATTTTGGAGAGTATTCACTGAACGCAAACTGTGTATGCTGTTCTGTGTCAGCCGCACCACACAGATACGCTGTTTTCATTCAAATCAAAGCGTAAATAAACGTAGAAAGCGTAGATAGGCTATTTTGATGATTTCTTTCATACTTTTCTGGGCCTTGACAGTTATTCACTTGGCAGTCAATGGAACAGTCGCAAGCCTCCTGGTTTTCATCCAAAATATCTTAAATTGTGTTTCGAAGACGAACAAAGCTTTTACGGGTTTTAACGACATGGGGGTAAGTGATTAATGACCAAAATTTCACTTTGGGGTGGAGAAACTCTTTAAGGCAGTCTTTTTGCTGTTTTTTTCTGAAGCATTCAAAATCATTTACTTCTGCGGTGCGCTGTGGCAAGCTTTATGCGTGCACTTGTGCGCCAATAGGCTATTGGCAATTAAAGGCTCATTATTATGAATTACATGTCTAATCGCTGCAAATGAATAACTATTAGTCAATCAAAAGGGCAGCCCTAGTTTAAATACACGCAGCCATAATGACGTCTTTCAAAATCACTAAAGAATCTTACAGACCCCAGTATTTAAATACTTTTGTATAGCTTTGCTTGGTAGGATGGATAAGATTTGCTTGTATTTTCCTCAGGAAGGGCCAGTGTTGAATGCTGGGATTACTCATCTTGCATTACACAGACAGAAAAGCAGCAAGGTCAAGAGGCTTTATGCTCCAAATGGAAAAATACAACCTTGTTGCCTGTTTGTATCGTAGTCCAAGACCATGAAAGGTCAGAGTTGCATTGACTCATGTGACTGTTGAACGAAGCCACACAGTGCGAGTAGCACACAGTACATCAAACACACATCCTCCTCGCATTCTGCTGATATGCGTCCGTCTCTTACATGCCATCAGAGTGTGGCATCAGTCCATCCACCATTGTGTGACAGCACGCTGCCTACACAGTGATACTGATATTACTTTACAGCGAGTCGGAGTCGAGCAGGCATCGTTCCATGCATCGCCAGCATATTGCTGTGAGTGTAATCTTTCACTTGTATGAGTGATGATGGCTGTTAAATCATCGTCACAGCTGTTACTTGCCGACGTTTTGTTTTTTTAGAGTTCTAGCAGATTGCTTTTAAAAGAGTATATAGTATTGCCTGGCAATAAATTAATCATCAAGGTGCTTTTTCAAAAAGTTGCACTTTCTTTCCAGAGTTTTAGTATTTGTAAGTTTGTGTGTTGAGACCAGCACAACAGAATCCTTCCTCTGGAGGCGCGTGGACCCCTGGCGCCCAGAAACCAGATGAAGAGAAGACGCGCTCCCTTGTGTGCCCTGTAGACCGTCTGCGGCTGTCACTCAAGCCGTCCCGCTCGCCTTCCACTGTAAAAGCAAAGTCCTGTTCCTCACTGACTGCTCCTCCTGTTGCCATTAACAGGTCTAGTTCTTTCAGGCGTGAAAAGTCTGCCTGGAAATAAATGTCACTCAATAACCTCAGCATATAAACCCAAATCGGCTGAAGTTATAGTACATATAAGTTCAGTGGATAGAAGAGCGTACGATTTCTTACCATGATGGTCCAGTGCAGCTTTATTGATTGAATTTTTCTCCTCTGAATCTCAATGAGTGACCACCTGTGAGTGAGATATATAGGGACATGAGAGCTACGTTTGAAGAGGAATAATGATTTGACCGTAATAGATACACTGCAAACTTGACGTATAGGCGTTTATAAAACTTCACTGATGCTTCAGTTGGATTGCCATGAAGGAGCATGAGCAGTATTTCTGGCACACTTGGTGACTATAACATGAATAAAACACCTTTTGACAACTCTTAGATGTTTATCCTGACCAAACAAGTGATTTTTTAGTGGTTAATAAGTGAAACTAGTCAAAAACAATATAGTGTCACTGCCTAGAAATGACCTGTCTGTGTATAAACTTGTTTGGTGTGCTGGAAGACAGAGAGACTTTGGAACCTCAATCGAACTGTTATGAATAAACAACGACCCGATCCCCATTCATAATGTAAGTGTACTATGGAGGGTTCATTCCCTGGTCAGGAGGATGTGCATTCAGCCTGAAATAACCATCCACTGCCCAAAGATCCTGCCGTTGCTTTTTTATGTTGGTCTGTGAATGGAGTGGCAGTCCAATGATTCAAGATCCTCAGATGTACTGATAAAAAAAAAAAAAAAAAAACTGAAGTGCTGGCACTTCATATGGGCTAATATAAGATACATATTGCAAACAAGACTATATCCCCTATAAGCATTTGTACACATTGTGTTTTTGTTTTTTCCCCCCGTCATGTTCAATAAAACTACTGTTGATTGCCAGTGGATTTGGGGAAACCCTCTTGTTAAAGTAGCAGCCAAGCTGATGCAGTGCTCTTAACTTACTGTTAATGAATCTCTGGGGAGAGAGAATAAGTGTGTGTAAGTGGAAGTGTGTGTCTATTCTTGGCTGGATGCCTATTAGGGTCAAAGAGTAAACTACACAGTGGGGATTTCTGGGGAAAACGCAGGGACGGGTCACTTGGCAAAGACACATCACTTCCTTTAGCATCACACTAACCCACGGGCCACAGTATCACACCTCAGACTGAAAGACCTTAACACCATTCACCACCAATGCATTACTGTTAGCAGATGACAGCACTTTTTAAAAGATCTTTGTGTTGCAGTCGCTCATTATGAGTGTGTTTGTCTGCGACAGACTGTCACATTCATCCTTTTCTTTTCCTGTGAAAGCAGCGGGTGTGTTCAACTTTCTGTGTTTTGTTGCAAAGAGGCCAGTGTTGCCATAGCAATTCCTACAGATTTCCCACCTTTTTGCGAGCAAGACTTTTTAAAAGTGAATTTGTTTGAGATTATTGCTGCAGCTTGTTGAGTTGGTTCCATAAAATATAGATTTGATTTCAAAATGACTAATTGGTGTTTGAAGCAAAGATTTTTAGTAAGTAGGCCCATGAGAAATTCTTCCAGTACAGCAAGCAAAATCCATTTTTCCTAATACCTAAGTTATCACAAGTGAATATAGTAATAGCGCTTTGCATATTATGTAATTGAATCGCTTTTGGTTTCTTTGTTAAATGTCTGTATATACTATTTGAGGGTATAAAGCAGAAGAACTGTGAGCTCATCTGTATTCTTTACCTTACTGCAAAGGTGCATATTAAAAATTTTAATTTATATTTGAATCATAGGAGGAAGATTAGAAAGGTAAATATAGATGTGATAATTAGTTTAAAATACCTCAGTTTTTGCATAGGAACTGTGTCACTTTATTATAAGCAAATGAAGAGCTCTGTATGCCTAAAGGGGCAGAAAGGCCCATGAAGAGGTGAGTTACTTCCAACTGCAGACGTCCTCACCAAGATTCACTCAACAAACCTTTAATAATTTAGTTTCTTTACTTTCTTTTAATGTAATAGTTACAGGCACTTTCCATTTATACAGAACACTTTGGTGTCCCATGACTTTTTTCAAAGCGTTGTAGACACACATCCCGTGTTTTCGTTGTGAGCACTATTAGATACAGTATGTTATCTGACATAAAAGGTATCTTGTTTTAAAGACGTCATATGTCTGTAGTCCCATGTTAAAATGGGAATCTTGGCTTGTCCCACCTAAGAGATGTTAATCTACACAACTGTATTTAACAGTTAAACTATATTTTCATTATTTTCACAGTCTGTTGTAGTAATATTCTTTTAACTGCAGTAAAAACTATTTTTAATTCTATTTTTTAAGTTTCTCATTTTTGTGTCACTCTGCATCACTTGGTCTCATAATTTACTATTTTATTTGTTTTTTAATTTTAAAAAAATTGACTTTTTATCTTTGATGTTCATTTATGCTTATATCTATAAAAACCTTTAAACTGTTTGCAGATATTGCAAACCTCATATAAAAAGAAAATAAAATATAACAAAACATTAAAATATATCATTGTGTTAACAATTAACAGTAAACACCTTCTTTCACTGATCATTTGTTGAAGATGAAATAAAAAAGATAAAGGTACATTATAAAGGATTTAGTAAAGGATTCAGTGTTTAACTATTCATATTACAATGACATGATGTTCCATTTTTAGTTGGATCATCAAAACGGCCCATCCACAGCAGATCTTGTTTGCAAAACAGCACGGAGACCAACATAGCCTGGAACAGTCTGTCCGGTTGTAAGGTCACGTTGAAAAGAGAAGCAGACAAAACATTGAGATATTCTAGCCGTCTGTCTGTCGCAGAAGCCGATTCTGCCCTGTCATTGAGAGTTCAGAGAGAGAGGTTTTAAATGGTTTTTCTTTGTGTCTCGCACAGGTACTTCCACACCATCTATCTGGGCATCAGGAGCAGGCAGAGCGGAGAGAATGACCGCTGGAGGTTCTACTGGAGGATGGTGTATGAGTATGCTGACGTCAGCATGCTCCACCTACTGGCCACGTTCCTGGAGAGCGCACCTCAGCTGGTGCTCCAGCTCTGTATCATCATACAGACTCACAAACTCCAGGCTGTGCAAGGTAACCCAACACCAGCGCACTCGAACTTCTCATGGTCTTCCATTGTTTTTAGATAACCTAAAGGGGCGGTTACATTTTCCATTGCTCTGTGATATCCAGTCATGTCAATAGGAATCTCCATGTTCAGGAGTTCCTCAAAATGTTTATGTTTGGTCATATGATTTCACTGTGCTGACCGACCGAATGCTGCTTGGTTTGAAAGTGACTTCTGTGTGAGCTGTGCTTTATATATCTATACACTGTCGACCTTTTTTGCCCACAAAATTTCACTGAATTATCGCTAATGTAACCACACATCAACTGAACCCCTACCCATAAGCATAACCCTCATAGAAACCCCTGTAAAACACTAGATTTCAATATAAGCATAACTTGACAGATTTACAAGCCCTTTTTAACTACTGAGTGCCAGCTGAATAGTTGATTCCAACCCGATCTCACGGCAATTCGTACATATTTGACAAGGTGGCAAATTCGAATGACCTCACTCACACAATTTCATATGATTTGTGAAAAATCGTACATATTTTATGAGGTGGCAAATTCATAGGAACTCATACAAAGGACTGCACCTTAAAGGGTTAATTCACCAAAAATGAAAATTCAGTCATTAATTACTCACATCACGTTGTTCCAAACCTATAAGACCTTCGTTCTCTTCACAAATTAAGATATTTTTGATGAAATCTGAGAGCTCTCAGACCCTCCATAGACAACAACGCAACTGAAATGTTCCCAGGTCCAGATACGTAGCAAGGAATTCGGTAAAATAGTCCATCTGCCAACAGTGGTTCAACAGTAATGTTATGAAGCTATGATAATACTTTTTGTGTGCAAAGAAAACAAAAATAATGACTATTCAGCAATTCTTCTTCTCCTCATCCTATCTGCAGCAGCACCCCCCCAACCCCCCACCCCATTGCAGAGAGTACCACGACGCATGCACTTGCTTCTGGTTCATGTAAACAATGCACGCACATAGCACTACTTACGTTAACACGTATATGTGTCAGCATACACATGCGTTGCTGGAAGCAGCTCTTTTCTTTTGGGTGAACTAACTCTTTTACCCTGCCCCTAAACTTAACGGCCACAGAAATTAGCCACCTTGTAAAATATGTACGAAATGGCCATGTGATAGCGTTGTTGCTTCTAGTCAAACCTGTACACACACTAATTGTGAATTATGTGGAGTGAATGTGGCAATTTTACCTATGTGTTAAAGTGTTACTAATACAGGTTTTGGAGTGTGTGCTGAAAACCTAAAGTGGTTTGCTGATCTTAGCTAGCTAGCTTAGAACTGATTTAGGTCGTCTCTTACCCTAGTTAAGATATTTTGTGCTTGTTTAGCTGGTCCCCCCAATCTGGCTAAATTGGTTTTAAGCTGATTTAGCTGGTTGACCAGCTGGTTTTCCAACCTGACCAGCTGATAAGTCCAAATGCCCTTTAAAACCAGCAAAACAGACCAGCCTACCTACCAACCTTGTTTACCTGGTTTACTTTCAACAGAGATCCTATAATTTTTTTAGTCTAGGTTCTTCTTTTTGGATGCTATCACAATGGTGCAGCTGCCATACTTCTTTGTAAGGGTGAGGATAGGACATACTGAGGAGAGAGAACTCCCAGGTTTACTGTCATCCTTCACTTTATACATCTCATCCTGCCCATATAACAGTGATTGATTGCTGTGAGGGACTGAAGCGGAGTGCTTTTTCAAGAGTGTTGCCAAAAGTAAGCATTTATTAGGGAAAAGCGAGTCTTTAAACCAACTGTGCAAATTATACAGCTAGGATAGTTAGAGGATAGAACTATTTTATAGCACTGTTTAGCAATTAACTCATAAATACCAAGTTTTCTTCACCTTTTGTTTACACTCTTGTCACTTGATGTTTTAAATCCTGTAGTGTCAGCCATACTCTGTTTACTGACTGTCTGATGCAAGCAGGTCTATAATACCAGAAAAAGCTATCTGTTAGCATTCCCATTGATTTTAATGAGAGATACTTTGCTGACATATGACCCTTTGGAAGAATGTGATTTGAAATCTGCCATCTTTTTACTTATTATCAAAGCCTGGTTTCAGCAAACCCCTTAAGATAAGAAACCCTAAATTATTTCTTATCACTAAGGGTTTTCTTAAGTTAAGAGTTGTCTGCTCGCTCTAGAGCAGCAGGAAAGTAACGCCCTGACAACACTAATTAGTGAATGACACTCTCGGTCCCAAACTCTTCACAATTGTAACTCTTCTGGGCTGTTACGTCAAAGGCAATAGACAGTCCTATTATAGATATATTTTATGCTTTTAAGGGCCCTCCACAAAATATTCACTGAGCAAACATCTACCACATAGTGGAATATCTGCAAAATGCATTTATTTAGAATATATGGCTCTCAGACAAAAATGCAAACATTTTACCATTAGGGGCACAACAGCTTATGACTGGGGCAGCACCCTCATAGGGACATCTTTCTATCATATTTACATTTACATTTAGTCATTTAGCAGATGCTTTTATCCAAAGCGACTTACAAATGAGGACAATGGAAGCA
>JAUZSZ010000079.1:15862622-15873171 GCA_034780575.1 Labeobarbus marequensis | reverse complement strand
TAATTACCTTATCATACCTCTGGCTATGAGCCATGAATGAGGAAAGCTGTACATCATTTAAAAGCATCTTATTAACATCTCCTGCTTTTCATGTTAGTGAACCGAACAGCAACCCTATAGATGATGATGATGGCAGGGAAGGTTCTTTTAAAAATGAAGTGTGTCATTTTATGAAAATATCCCAGTTTAATGTGCAGAAACAACTACAAGTAAGCTGCTCTACATGCCTTTCACATCACACATAAATGAAGTTGCTATATAAAGCAGCGCCTGTGTAGAAAATAAGGGGATTTCTATGTAACAACATTGAGTAATTCTTTAAAGGGGTCATAAACTGAGAAATCAAAATTCCCATGATCTTTTGATATATAAGAGGTCATTGTGCTATAAAAACATTTTGTAAGTTTTAGAACTCAAAATTTTCTCAGTCTAAAAACAGCTTATATTGAAGCCAATCTCTCAAAACAACAGAAGATGATCAATGCCTGCTTCTACATCACTGCCTTTTTAGCCCTGCCCACTATTCACTCTCATAGTAGGTAAATGACAAGAGCAGCAAACAGAGGTCTATGCAGAAACCAAATGATAAATTTTATTTGATGAACTTTATTTTTAATGAAGTGCCAGACTGCATCAGTAAGAACTTGGTCTTTTGTTCACTTCATGTGTAAACAATTTGCACATTTGTTAATGTTACTGCTGCTATTCATATCAAGTATCTTCATCTCGATTTGCACATTGTTAATGTAAGCTGCTGCTATTATTATTATGTAGTTGCACTCAATTTGCTACACGCCACTGTACTACTGTTTGCACATAAGTCAAAATACTCAACTGTTTGGGAGTTTCAAACACAACTGTTAGCCAATCATAGCAGTGGGCATTTACTTCTGAGTCTACAATCTGCCATGGCTATTTAAACGGAGCGTTCTGATGAGGGGGTTAAAAACAGGACAGAAATATAGCTTATTACTGCTAAATTATGATTTTTTTTATGTAAAACTGTTGGTGGACCTTGGAGAACAGTGCAAAATAAAAAAGGCAGTTCATAACCCCTTTAATGAATAAACATTGCTATTTTCTTCAATAATGATGAATCCTTATATCAAATAATAATTTTATTTCATTTAATAAATTTATTTTTAAAAATGTATTTCTCAGCTTAAGAAATGGCCAAGGAGTTGGTTATCGGGAGTTGGACAACTACTACAAATTCCACTGAAACTTTAAATCATATTTTACATTCAAAGATCAAATTTACATCCAAATGCTAATGAATTAGCAGTAATTCATGAATGAGCTAACCTGCAGTGTTATTTTAGTAATATTCAAATACATTTGACCGACATGCAAAGCAACCAATCACATTTTTTTTTTTTTTTTTTAGCGTTGTGTTTAGAGACATGAAAATGTAAATTTGATGTCCCTATGATAACAGACCAGCATGCATCTAATAAACTATTAATTCAAGAAAGTTTACAGCAACAATGGTGCTGTGAACTTGACATACTTTTGAAAACCCAACGTTTAGTTGATCCTGATAGGTGCTCATTGTTAATGTTGCAAACATCATGACCACTTTCTTCTTCCATGAAGGGGTGTGACATCACAACGGCTTTGTTTCCAAATAGACCGTTAAAAAAATGTGACACACATGTCTTCAGGAAATCCTGTCGAATTCAACCAATCAGATGACTACTTTGAAACTCCAAAAGTGTTTCCCATTTTGTGTGCAACCTCATCCCATGACAAAAACATACCTGTGGGAAGTTTATCGCAAGACGCAAAATAGATATCAATAAGTATGTTTTGAAATGTCCTCTGAGTGGCGCTTAGTTTTTTTTTTCCCTGAAACAGATGAATGTACATATGGTACATTTTATGTGACATTGTGACATTTGAAATGTCCACTGAGTGGCGCTTAGTTTTTTTTTTTTTCCCTGAAACAGATGAATGTACATATGGTACATTTTATGTGACATTGGTTTTGTACGTGTCACCGCAGTTCTGACTTGAAATGTCCATTGAGTGGTGCTATAAGTCTACGGCACTCTGTGCCGTTTTAAAATAACATACCATTTGCACTACACCTAAACCTACCCAACAGTATGAACAAAAGCGAATGTGACGTAAAAACGCAATTGCAAGCATGCCGTTTTAGCTTTTTTTTTATCTGTCATCTTTCAGCTCTTTCATCATGAGCCATGTTTTTCACGGGATTCTTACTCAGGAATTCCGCATCCTAAATCCAATTCTGTGCCGCCTGAGCTCCCAAGCAAACTTGTTCTGTCCAGAAAGTGAAACATATGGAGCTGTAATCATTACTGTGTATGAAAACGATTACAAGTACTCAATGTTTTACTGCCTCTAGTGTTCATTTCTGTTGGAAACTGCAGTGATATGTACTTACTGGTAAGTATTTTGCACCTTGCAAAAAAGTTCTCATTTTCGGGTACATTTTCGTCATGAGATCAGGTAGCTTGTGTGCCTTATGCATCAAACGTTCAGACAACGGTCCCTGGGCTGAGACTACAACAACAGTGGTTCAACCAATGACGTGAGTTTGGGGGTGGGACTATCTGTTTGCTGATCAATAGCAGACGGGGGGAAGGTTTAAAAAAACTTGTCATTATTTTTGAAGTTCCAAAATTACACACTTCATCTTTAAGATGTACAGAAACATACCATTAAATTGGTTTTTAGCACTTTATTTACAAAAGAAACAGAGAAACTGTGCTTTGTTGTGAAAGACGGACAGACAGCTGAACTTCTTTTCTTTGTTTATGCTTCAGTTTTCAAAAAGAGCTAATGGCTGCTTTTCTCTGATACTCACAATGGAAGTGACAATAGGTAAAGTGTTAAGAATCCTTTTGTAACGACACAAAGCACATCTTTTGTCCTGATTGTTCTATAAATGTCTCATCTGGCCATCAAGGGCCCTTTTCCTCAGCAAAGCAGCCAACTGCATGACCATTACCCATTCTCTTCACTGTGCCTGAAAACCAAAACAAATCAGAGAGCATTCAGACAGAGGCATGCTTGAAAGATAGGTGAAGAGTAGTTACATTTCCTGCAAGAGAGGGATAATCACTGTGCACTAGATGAAGGTACTCAAAACAATAGTTGGCTCTCAGATTGGAGTTCAGCCTCCAGGGGGAGAAGACAGGCAGCATCCCTCCCCCACCAACCTCTCCACATGCTTGGAAGTCTCAGAGCGGTTGAAGAGTTTCTCTCGACCACGTCTGCATTCCTCACAAGCTTCGACTCTTACCCTGCCGCTCCTCAGCCGTGCTAACATACCAACATGCTGCTACGTCCCCCCACTGCGCCACTGAGATACTACGCTAAAAAAAGGGTACCACTGAGCTTCAGCATCACCCCGTTTGAGTGAGGAGTGTTATTATTGGCCCTTCTTGCCTGCGCTCAGCGCAGTGTGGAGGCCTGCAGGTGGGGAATCAGATGTTGAGGAGCCCAAGGCATCTCATACCCTGGATGGCTCCACTGGGCTGGAAAGGTCACATGTGCCTTTTATACAAGAGTATGCTGGTGCTGGACGAGTGCCCGCTCTAGAACTATTCTGCATCTTTGCACTGGCCATAAAACACCCTCCCATTATAATCAACAAAGCTATTTAGATTGGAAACAAAATAGTAAAGACATTAAATTTGTTAAAATATGTTCTCGAAAGTCTCCATCCAATTTATCTTCCCTGTCCATTTAAACAAAAATTATGTTCTTGACAAATATCATAAAGAAAAAGGTGAATTTATCTATATTAATTTTATTTAAATAATTTTGGATTGAATTAAAATGCATATGTTCATATACACTATATTATATAAATACACTGCTGTTCAAAAGGGGGCAGTAATAGTAGGGTTTTTTTCTTTTCTTTTTTGGGAAATTTTTTTATTCAGAATTAAATTGGTCAAAAGTGACAGTAAAGACTTTTACATTGTTAAAAAAAATAAAACATCAGAAAGCTTTCTGAAGGGAATGCTATACCATGAATACTGAAAAACATGTATCCCAGATTCCACAAAAAAAAATTTATATTGACAATATCAACTTTTTAAAAAAAAATAATAAGAAGAAATGTACTTGACTAAATCAGTGTATTACAATGATTTTTTTTTAAGGATCATGTGACATTGAAGACTGGAGTGATGACCATCACAGGAATAAAGTACATTTTAAAATATATTAAGGTAGAAATGTTATTTTAATTCATGTATTTAATTAATTAAATAAATTAATGTATTTTTATTAAACAAATGCAACCTTGCAAAATGCTTTAAAAAACATTTAAAAATCGTACTGACCCCAAAAACATTTGAATGATATTCTCTCAAGACTGGTAAAACTCTAGCAACTTAATTTCCCCATGTATTAAAAACAAAAATATCATGTGTGAATTAATGTGTGAATTGTATTCAATGTAACTAATAAAGGTTGCATCAAGGGCAACCTGTGATATCAAGACACTGAATTAAATTACTTTGGTTTGTAAAATATGTTTGTACGGCTCATAAACAAGGACTGCAATGTACTTTGTTTATCTGTGGGAAGGTTATAAATTAACGTCATCATCGTTTGGCTGGTTCTGAGGTTCCATACAGGAAGAGAGAGTGACTGTGAAAAATACCGCTAGATAACATAAAAAGGAATAATGGAGATGTGCGCACAGTCTTTGAAAACTGCTGAAGGCCGGTGATGAAATGAAGGCACTCTTGCTTGTGATTTAAAATGTTCAGGAAGCAGAATGGAAGGGCGTTGTCTTCTCTCACATAATGTGCTGAATGGAATCCGAAACCTGCAGTGATGATCCAGAAGAGATCCGCATCCACAAAAAGACACCATATCACTCAGAGGCGCTGCCCCCATGTTTATACCCCAGCACTTTCATCTCACGCCGCATGCATCATATCAACGTGAGGAGGAGGAGGGCAGAGACTGGGAGCACTGATATGGGCTCTACCCCCCCTTGCAATCTCTCTCCATCTCTTTTGCAAGTGCATCATAAAAATGGGGGTTTTGCTGGAGTAAATTAACAAGAGCCCTTGATATGCAGATCAGCGCCTATTAATCAAAGAAATGAGATTAGGATTTCAAATGGGGATGAAGAAAGCCTCCATTATCTTGCTGGAGTGTCATGTTTAATAACATGGAACGGCGCTGTAATTCACAGGCACGGCAGGCCCAGGAGGAGATACCAACCCTCGGCAGGCCCCTGCTCTGCGTCAGGTGACCCTGGAAGCTCGTGCTGCGGTGAGGGAAAACACTCGACGTAGAGAGGGAGCGTGGAGGAGAGGGGAAGAGATAGAAGGGAATCAAAAGAGCATGTTCCTACGGGAAAATGGAGGCCCTGCTCATTTGGCTTTGATGTTAAAGTGTCTTGCCGTGCTCGGTGGGGCTGGGTCTATGCAGCACATAAATAATGGCTGGCTAAATGTAGAATCTGCTCACTCATGCAGCTGGCGAACTGACAGAATGGTCGGGGTGCATGTGCAAGGCATGAGGTGGACGCATAGGTTCATCCGCACACAAAAGAAACATGCACATATTTGCACGTAAACACATATTTACATTACCGTTTAAAAGTTTGGGGGTTGTATAAAATTGATAAAATGTGAGTAGAAACATTTATAATTCATATTTTAAATAAATTGTGAATTTTTGAATTTTATATTCATCAAAAAATCTTGGGGGAAAAAAGTATCAAGGTTTCCACAAAAATATTAAGCAGCACAACCGTTTTCAAAATGGTTAATAAGTAATGTTTCTTGAGTACCAAATTAGCATATTAGTATGATTTCTAAAGGATCACTGAAGACTGGAGTAATGGTGTTATTTTAAATTCTTACTGTATATTTGATTAAAAAAAATGTTTTGATGAGCATAAGAGACTTCTTTCAGTATATGCGAATGTTTGTGCACATCTATAAAAGTGAAACTTTGCTTAAAGAGAGATGAAAGTAAAAAGGCAAAAAGATTTAATAGTTGGTGTGGAATATCATATTAATAAGGATACTTTTAAAGTCTCATTGAATGTAACATCGATAATAGCTCACCGTATCAGGTATATGCACATACAGTCCTCTTCCTCCTTCAAAAAACAAGAAATTTCATTTGGTACACACAGATCTTTCAAAAAAAAAAAAAAAACTTGCTCTGACTGAGTTAAGCAATTTTAAGTTTTAGGATCATGATTTAATTTATTACAGATCAAATCTAATGTAAAAGTTATCTCTCCTTCAGAAGTCACAGGGTAGATTTTAAACTGCTGTTGTATTTCACTGATGTTCTTATGCATTTAAATGATCTTTGGATTTTCAAGTTTAATAAAATATGTACACTAGCATTAAAAACGTTTGGAGTCTGTAAGATCTTTCTTTGAAATAAATACTTTTATTCAGCAAGGATGCATTAAACTGATCAAAAGTGACAGTGAAGACATTTAGAATATTACAAAAGATTTCAAATACATGCTGTAAAAAAAATTGCGCTGACCAAAACTTTTAAACAGCAGTGTATTAACTTGTGTCTATGTCGTCTGATATCACTAGCCTGTCCTTCATACTCAGTTCATCTAGGGGATCGCAATTTAATGACCCTACAAGAAAACAGAGAATAATATTTGCAGACCCCTACAAAGTTTGTGTTCTAAAACCTTTAACCTGATTTTGTTACCTTTTGTTTTGTTTGCTACCTTTTGTTACCTTTATTGTTTTAAAAGATTACAATTCTTAGTCTTTTCAGAATGTAAAATTTACAAAATATTTATGTAACATTAAATTGTTTTAATATATGTTTTTCTAAATATTATCTTTAGTATTTTTTAACATTTACTTATTTTATTTTACCACACACCTCTGATAGGTGCTATGAATGTGCCTTTATGAATAGTTAGTTAGATTATTTCCAACATCTTTTTTAATGACTGCTGACAAATGAACATCTCAAGATTCACCTAAGTTTCAGTTTAAACATTTTCTAAGTAAAACCAAAGAGTGCTACAATTATCCCTGCTCTAGCCTACTGCTAAGCTCTTAAACACGGCCTTAAACACTGAGTTGTTTCACTGCCCTGCGCACAATTGATTTTGACAATCTTTTCGCCATTGGGAAAAACACATAACTCACTGATGACTGTGGGCCTGCACTCCTCAGCTCCTTGGGAACCACAGAAATTATGCTAGCATTAATGTTTAATACTGCCAGGGACTCAAGAGATGCACATGTGTGCAAGGTCCTTTGTCTTGGTGTCAAGCGAAATGTGCTTCTATGCAAGGCAAAAATCATTTCAAATGGAGGACAAGGAGAGAGAGAGAGAGTGCTTCCCCTTGGTCACCTCATGGTGAATAATGCAGAAAGGGGGGAAAGATGACGACTGGGCCTGCACAAACAGATCAGGCCTCGGTAAGGCCAGGCCCACTGAGAGCTGACCCACACTATTTCCTTACATTTGCTCAGTGTATTGGAAACAACATTCTGCAGTCTTAGAACTGCAATTATTGAGATGTATGTGTGCTTACTGCATGTAATCAGATAAGCGTTTCCGCTTCTAGCAGGTATTAACGGGACAGTGCACACAATAATAAAGTTACCAATAACAAAGCCATTATCTACACACCTGTATAGCTTTCTGTGGGTCACAAAACAAAAAAGAACTTTGAACAATCATAATTTAGACATTTAACATCCCTGCTGAAAACAAAAAGAGTCATAGCTGGTTGGCTGGTCTCAGTTGGTCTCCCAGCCTGGTTTAGCAAGTTGGTTTTAGATGGGTTTGGACCACTTTATTAGTAAGGACAATGACAATTCGGTGGCCATGCACTTCAAGCTCCAAAAACGACAAAAAGCACTATATAAAAGTACCATAAACCTATTTCATAAATCTCACATGCTGTTTTCCAAGTCTTCTTGGGCCATACTACAGAATTAGTTGTGCAAGGGAAGTCCAACATTTTAATCACATCTTAGCCTTCTATATCAAATACTGTCTAAACAATGCCATTACCTTTGATAATGGAAACCAATGACTCTTTATGTGTTTGGTTTTATGTTATAAACATACAGATTGGTCGCTGCAATGAATTGTGAACAGAAATTACCTGAATGTATGTAGTTTGCAGACTGAATTTCATTCGTTGAGCTGAAATGCGACAAAAAACGGCGAGAAAATATTTCTTTCCACCGATATGTCCTCGCGAGCCACACGCAAAAACATACAAAGCCACCCTTTCTCCGATTCACAAGTAAATGACTCTTATGAGTCGATTCCTTCAGTGAATCGTTCAAAACCGTAGCCAATATTCGTAAAACGTATTATTATATTTCATATGGCAACATGTTTTTAAAGATTTTGTAACAAACAATATTTAATAAAACACACACCCACATACGTATAAAAGTGTGGGTTAGTAATATTTTTTTAAAGAAACCTACTTTTATTCAGCATGCCACAGAAATTAAATTGATCAAAAAAATATTTCTGTTTCTAAAACATTCTGTTCTTCTAAACTTTCCATTCATCAAAGAATCCTGAAAGAAAATGTTCATACAAAAATATTCAGCATGCAGTATTTATTATATTTATATTTATATTTATTTACAACATGTGTAATGGCTGTTGAAAATTTGCCATCATGGGAATATAACTTATTTTAAAATATATATTCCTGTGATCCTGTGAAATAAAAATAAAATAATGCCCCTAAACTTTTTAACGTTGTATATACATTTCTTAAATGTTATTTTGATAACCTTAGGCACAAATGTTAGGTCATGACATAAATTCAAGCAAAGATCAGCTTGAAATAACATCGTTGTTGCCTGATGATGACAATGATGACCTTAAGCCTAGAATTAGAGGGGAATAATTAGCTGCACATGATTTCAGCAGTCAGATAAAGCATGACATTATCCAGGTCAAAACTGTCTGTGAATCAAAAACAGGACAGAAAATCAGTGTCCTTATCAAAAGACCCCAGGACAGCCACAGGCTGTGTAGTATGAGCACATCCCTATGCAATACCTGTATTTAGAGCTTTCACGAAAACTTGTGCTATACTAGCTGAAATGACTCATCCACAGACCACCGCTGCCTTTCCAAAATCATCGACGGCATATGGGATGCATGACACATGCGTTGTTGCTTTGCATGTGTGTCTCAGACTCAGCTTTTGTGCAACTGGTTTTATAGCATCCTCATTTATACCCCGCTTTACAATATAGAATAGTATAGGACAGATAGGTTCTCTTCTACCTTAATAAAACACCATAAAATAACCTCCCCTGTGAGAAGCGTGATCAATGAGCAAATGAAACTGAGCCATGTGTTCTGACAAACTGATCTCTTAATATGTACATTAAGCACATAAATAACATATATAAGTTCTGCAGTCAAGTCTAAATGAAGAACTGCACAAGAAGTCAATTTCAGCATATGCTAAGATTTTATTAAAAGATAAATACACATGAGTATTACCATAGTATTAAAATACATTTGTCTTGAGCTATGAAGGAACTCTTTTGTTTGCTGCATTACCATGCACATGTACACCATTTGGGTTTTCCATAATCATGATTTTTGTCAAGTGCTTCATAATTTTATCGAGTCCTTGTTTGTGTGCATGTGTGTACATTCTTTTATTTTTATTATATTAGGCTACTATATGAATGGTGATTACTTTCTACTACATTTTATACCACAACAGTACTTTTTTGTAAGGATTTTAATGAAAGTATGTGACAAGTAAGACTATTTATGTCCCTGTCATGTTTTATTCTTCCTATAGCCTACATCATTTAACAAAAACAAAATAATTACTAATGTGGTCTATGGTCTGCTTTCTTAAGATAAGGAGCACAATTAATCAACAACGCTTCATCACACCATCCTTTATGTGTGTTTGTGTTTGTATACAGGTCAGGTCAGATCAGGTTGTCTCCTCAGCACTCTTTTTATAAAACCCTCAATACTATCCTGAGCAGACCTTCCTGCAGTCCGCACTGAAACACAATATCACCAGTGTGATGACCTCACATTAGCCCTCCACCTCACTGACACCACATCCGCAGACCACTCTGATCATGCAGTGGCTGCGACCGCTACTGTAGATTCTCAGGGAAGCTGAGTGTGGAAGTGGCTGAGCTTTGCTAACCTTCTTGTTAACCCTCTTTGTGTGAGAAAACCGTACCGTACCTAAGCATCATCATCAGTAGTTCATTTGCTGGTACTCAGGGCACGTGTCATTACCGACAGGCAGCGGTGAGGAGGTCTCAGCCCCTCTCTGAGTGATTACTAATTACAGTTTAGACTGAGAGGGTGACTGCTGGTGGAGGAAACCGACCCCAGCTAGAACACAACACCACACTAAAGTTCACAGCAGAAGGAACACTCTGGTGTTATATATGTGGTGAGAAAGCAGAAGAGCAACAGAGTGACTAAGTTTTTATTTCCAAAACTACAATGGTATCTATCTATCTATCTATCTATCTATCTATCTATCTATCTATCTATCTATCTATCTATCTATCTATCTATC
>JAUZSZ010000079.1:15565789-15576328 GCA_034780575.1 Labeobarbus marequensis | reverse complement strand
GTTATCAGTGTATTTCAAAGGTACAAAACAGATTTCAGTACTTCAATAGGTTGGTATATTAACATTATATCAGTTAAAGAAATTATGGAGTTTAACTGTAAATTTAAGTTAAAACCTAAAACGGTGTTACCGTATTTTTTACGGTAGAATTCCAGCAACCACAGCTGCCAGTTTTTTACTGTAAATTTTACGGAATTTTTTTTTTACAGTGAGATAGATAGGTACATTTTCATCATGAGACCAGGCTGGCATGAGCTGTGCATGACCAGGAAGCAGGTACTGTATCTTAACAAGTTAAGTACTGATTGCTTTTGATTGAAAATATATGTAAAATATGTGCTCCTTCTCAACACTGATTGCAGAGAGCCAACTCTCAGCTGCTAATGCAGCTACCATCACAGATGTCCCGTGTTTCCCCAATCAAGTCTGTGAATTTAATCGCCACATCCGTTTGTCAGACCCCAAGTTCGTGTTGTGGATTCATCTCTGCGTATCAGATATTCATTACCGGTGCTGCACTTCGGTTATTTCCTAACAGATGCTTAATTTGGCTGTTTTAACATATGCTGATCATTTCTACATGCATGAGGGGCCTGGCTGTCCAGAATCCCCACACATGTTGAATGCACCATCAGAGGTGTTGATGGGGCTGTCATGAGTTAATGAAATGGTCACTGAAATAGCATCACTGTGCATATTTGACCTCCGCATCTGTGTCAATAATAGCTCTTCAGTCAGAAAGACACTCTCAAATGCCAGTCAAATTTGAATCCACCTCCCCATTAGTCTTGCTGGTAATTTAACTGTGGCACAGTAAGCGAGTTTATGGACTGTGTCTTTTGAAGGAGAAAATAGAAAATGTCTGTTTTTAAGAGACAGAGAGACGTAGCTGGTGGATTTTTTTTTTTTTTTTTTTTTTTGAAGGCATCAATGGTGGATTAATGTACCACACAGACCCATTAAGCTCCATAAAAGGAAATGAGGGGTAGTAAATAGAGATTCTTTATGTGTGTCCAGACAAATTTGTAAAGAGGAAGCAGAGGCTTTTAGTGGATCTCGAGGCAGTTGTCGGATTTGGTATTCCTTGATGTTTTAGCTTTAAATATATCCTTGATAAGTACTGTATGTGTCTGATCTGAAGTTTTGAAGATAAGCATCTTCTTTTAATAGTATTTAAAACAGTAATATCTATCTCTTTCTCTCTCTTTCTCTCTCTCTCTCTCTCTCTCTCTCTCTCTTATCTAATGTTACAGAAAATTTCTATATTAAATAAATCCTGTTCTTTTTAACTTTTTATTCATTAAAGAATCCTGAAAAAAGTATCACAGGTTCCAAAAAAAGAAATAAAATAAAATAATCAGCATAACTGTTTCCAGCATTGATAATATATCAGCATATTAGAATGATTTCTGACAGATCATGTGACACTGAAGACTGGAGTAATGGCTGATAAAAATTCAGCTTTGCATAACAGAAATAAATTCTATTTTAAAGTATATTAAAATAGAAAACCATTATTTTCAGTTGCAATAATATTTCACAATGTTGATGTTTTTTCTGTATTTTTAATCAAATAAATTCAGCCTTGATGAGCATAAGAAACTTCTTTAAAAACATTATAAATCTTACAGATCCCAAACTTTTGAACAGCAGTGTATATATTTTATATACTGTATTATATATAGGAAACGTGACCATTTTTTGTTTCAACAGTGTGGAATCTTTGAGAACCATGTAATTTTTTCATTTTTATTTATTTATTTTATTTTTTTTGACTTGGGATTATGATATCCACACAACAAACCTTATCTCATGATCTCTACTTAATTTTCTTACAAGAAATCAAATTGACTGTCAATCAATCACCATTTCTATGGTCAAATACAAAACTATTTCATTACTATCGCTCATCAGTCTATCAGCACACTGTCCCTTGACTTGGCTAATGAAACTGACCTCATGTTTAAAGTGACTTTAGTGCCTATGATGATAATGCCGTAGTCTCATTCTCAAGTGTCAGACATTGATTTTGAAGTGCCCCGTCCATCACAGACAGACATGAACAAATGTGACCCGTGCTGGCAAAATGAGTCGGAATGCGCACAGACTAATTTTGAGCTACAGGCAAAAGAATGAAAAATGTCAGTTTTGGTCGTATTTGAGATTTTCACAAAAATGAGTTCATTAAGCCCTCTTCTAGCAATTCCAGTGCTCTAAAATGATCTTTATTTGTACGTTTTCTGAGAGAAGTACTTTTCTCTGCTCACTTCTGGACGACTGCTTCTGCTTCTCAACACAAGTTGTAGGTCTATTGTTGCAAAGCGCAGCATTCCAGCTTTGTGAATATTCATATTGAATTCTCGATGGCATGAGTCCAAACCAGTGAAATATGATTTTTAAACCCATGCTGATGAAAACAAAAAGATCGCGCTGACTGACATTTGCAAAGCACATGCATAAGACACATGTACATGTACAAAAGTACATTATTGCGAAATATGTCTTGGCGAGATTCACACAATCATAATCTGTTATGTCTTACATGAACGTTTAGTTAATGGTTGGGGGAAAATCTGGTGTGTAACATTATATTTGACCCATACATTACAGTAGGTCTTAATATAGATCTGTCTCAAGGTTAATCACACATTAAAAGAAAAGATGGAATCACTCGCTGCTCTTGATTAAACTACTGTTTACTTGCATCTTTATTCTTATTTTTAACAACAAAGATAAAATAAAAATAGCTATACTGTGATTAATAATATAGTAAAGAAAAGAATTGGAGGAAAATATGCAAGGTTGCTTGGTGATTTTGCTTTGGAATCTTAACTCGAGTCATTTTTTGTCCGATTCCAACAAGTCATATATCATTTTGAAGGTATTTTAATGAGAATGTGAAAATAAAAAGAACTCATTTTTGAAAATTTGCGCATTCCGACTCATTTTGCCAGCACGGGTCACATTTATTACTTTTTTTTCATTTATAATTAATTAATTTTTTTTTTTTCTGAAGGAATACAAATACAAAGTAATTTGTATTCATATAATATTATATTTAAAAAATGGAAGTTACTTAATATTAACTACTTGTTTATTTAACTTTGTATAAGCAAAATCACACTCACAATTGTGATGTTGTTGGTCTGAATATTTGGAACAATAGCACTCCTGTGATATTGCTCAAAAGTAAACCAATAGCTAAACAGCTATTGTTTCAGCAAACTCACATTCAGTGTGGATCCATTCCTTTATGTTATATATATACATAACGCCCACTTTTCACTAAATGTGATATTTAGGATACAGAAGTATTATTATTCTTTTAGTCTGTGATGAATATGTTTTTTTTTCCTGTAATGTGTTCTTTAATGTAAAAGTGTTTTTATGTAATATTAGAACCCAAGGTGCCCTGCAGGTGAAATCTGGCATAAAGTAGATAAGTAGATATGTCCTATATTTAATAGGTAGGGCTGAACTTCTTTCCAGCTGAGCTCGGAAAGGCTATTAAACTAGGGGAAGATAAACCAAACCGACTACAGTGACCTTAATGTTCCACAAAACTTTTCTTACGCATTATTTTCTATTTCTTGCTACAGTAAACGACCCAAATGATTTAAATATACGGGAGGAAGAAAGGGGGACAGCTCGAGGTGCTCAGACAAAAATCAATTCCCTGCAGATTCTTGGTCATTCTGATGGGAACATCATCCTCTTTTTTTAGAGTCTTTGGACATCGGAAGCCTCATTGTGGGAATGTCACTTCAAAAGAGTCCCAGGGGGTGATGGGAGTATAGGAGAGGCTGGCCAGGGACAACATCACCGAGACACACTCTGTCATTGTGTTCCGACTGAGTCAGAGCCAAAATTCAGAGCGGTCTTGCTGCCGAGACCTCATTGTGATTTGCCGTTAAGAGCAATCGATCAATCCGAGCTCACCAAAATGTGTCAATCACCCAGAGGAGTGGCCAAGAAGGATGAGCTTTCACCTCAGCCAGTGAGAACAGATGTGACACTAATGAGTTAGAGCACTTCATCTCACCCTAGATAGGGTGGGAGCGCGCCAGACAGAAAGACAGAGAAATTAGACTGAAGAGAAGCATGCTTCAAAATTTCAGGCCTGTGCTGGAGACATTAAATCATCTGAGGTCTGAGAAAAAACATTGACCTTTTTTTAGACCCTTCCTTTTATAACTACACTGTAGTAGGGAAGGATCACTGGGTGCAATTGTGTATGCAGTCATTTACACTTCTGTTTAAAGAATTAGTTCACTTCCAGAATGAAAACTTCCTGATAATTTACTCACCCCCGTGTCATCCAAGATATTCAGGTCATTCTTTCTTCAGTCAAAAAAAAAAGAAGGTTTTTGAGGAAAACATTCCAGGATGTTTCTCCTTATAGTGAACTTCAATGGGGATCAATGCGTTGAAGGCCCAAACTGTAGTTTCAATGCAGCTTCAAAGGGCTGTACACGATCCCAGCCAAGGAATAAGGGTCTTATATAACGAAACAATCTGCCATTTTCAAAAAAACACCAAAATAATATACTTTTTAACCACAAATGCTCTTCTTGCACTATCTCTGTGATGTGTGTCCACGATTTCACGCATTATGAGGTCACGTGTAACATAGGCAGAAGTAGTACTGAACTCCATCTGATTTTGTAAGTCTTTAGTCTTTGCACATTTGCTTTGTATACACTGGATTGGTACTTCCGCCTACGTTATGGAATAACTTCTGCTAATTAATCGGTTTGGGATCAAATGAATGTCATATTATTGCTGTCAGCAACAAACATGGCTTCCAAAGACTGCTTTAATATTTAGTTCTCCATTTGTTTTGCTATATTTTTTGGGTTCCTCTCTAGTACTAGAGCAAGTACAAATATGCAAACTCTTCAGCAATAGCATTTAGTCAGGGTAGCACCATATTTAATTTTTAACAGGTTGTGAGGGATAGAAGTATAGTATGTTCAATGGATTGACCTGTTGTTTAACAACATTGCATTTGTTCAGCTGAAGAAACTAATTGTTCAGCTTCTTTCTGAACAAAACTACATTATCTAGCATATTTATACAGTGTTTCATCTTAAAGACTGTAAGTTTATCCCTAACTGCTCATTTCATTCGTGTTAAATTCAATATGGCTTCTAACCTGATTAAGGTCAATTCTCTTAAATAATTAAAAGACGTACAATAAAGTTGAAATACGTGTATGGAATGAAAGATACAGATTGTACTACTGGTTATAAACTATGCTTCTAACAACAGGCAGAGAGTTGAAGTTCCAGCCACACAACTTTGCAATACTGTTTGAATCGTTGAACACCAATGTAGGTAACAACAGAACTTAGTTGACTAACGATGCTTTGGGGAAACGCACCCCAGCATAGTGTGCTGTGGCCTTTTTATGCTTTTATTGATTACAATATGAGGTTCAAAAATATTACTTCACCTCATCTGCACTCGGCTTCCAGAAAATTCAGCCTATGGCTGTATTTGCATCATTGTTCAATTTTGTCTTTCTTCTCTTGTGTTGTGAGTCCATCTGTAGACAACGTACCAATATCAGCCAAAGCATTACCTTACTTACACTGCACTATTTTGATTATTTTTCAGAGTGTATTGCTTTTGCTTTGCTTCATGTCCATCATTCCCCCCGCCGCAGCACTACCGGTCCTTGGCTGCTAATCCTCCAGGGCCGTGCATCATTTTAATTTCTTAATTCTTCCTCTTCTTTCTACCCAGGTCTCCTGGGAGTGCGGAAACAGCCCCGGAGCATGGTTTGAGGGTAGTCCCAGAAGACACAGCCATAATGTGTGCCAGGACTGCATGAGGAACATGACATATGTAACAAATTAATTCTCCCCACACACTCGCCGCCGCGCAGAATACCAATGAGCATCGTCGGCAGACTGCTATCAGGCTGTTCGAATGCAGCAAGGTTGTCCGGCTACAGTGGGCTGTTGTACTCCTGCTCTGCGTGACATGACCCCTGGGTGGATTAATTGAGGGTTCAGTGGAAGGTTAGTAATCAGCAACAACAGGACTATGAAAGGATTCGCTCATTCAGACGGATCTTTTGTTAAACTGAAAAAACAATATGAACTGAGAAACAGGTGATGTTTGTTTAGAGCTTAGAGAGCTTCTTTCTGTGACAATAGGGGTGGAATTAACTATTTGGTTTAATTCCCTCAAACAAATGCACAGTCACTGGTTGGCCTCATCCCAGAAAAGTCAAGGAGGCCCCTCAGAGACTTTGGATCTTGTGACATTTTTGCAGTTTACGGTACTTTACTTTGGAAAACCACAAGGATTTTTCACATGGGATGTAATGAAATGCAAAATCGCAGCCAAAAATACCAATTTGTCGAAAAAAAAAATTTTTTTTAAAAAAGGTGAATTTTTCTATTTTTTAAAATATATCAAATCAAAATGCATTTATAGAGCACAATAAAAACAACGGTAGCTGACCACTGTGCAGTACAAAACCACACTAAAATAGACATAAGTGAATATAAAAAAATACACAGAGGGTAATATGAAAACACTAACAAGTAATGGAGCATCAGAACAGTTATAAGCCTGGGTAAAAAAAAAAAAAAAAAAATTAACTTTGATTTAAATTGTGATTGATGAAACTAATCAAAGAGAACCCGGAAGGCTATTTCACAGTTTTGGCCCAACAATGGAAAAAGCACAGTCTCACCTCAACTTTAATCTCAGGACCATCAATAAAATATATGTACCAAAAGGTATAAGAAGTATGTTTAAAGAGTTAAAGGATTGTATAATTTTTTATATTTTTTATTTTCCTAATTGTTTCATTTTCATTAACAGCTAAAGTTTCCAAAAGTTTCTTAATATCTTTTGGAAGAGTATGCAGAGCACTAGATACTATATAAAGTACAGCCAGTTTTAGCAGACGTTCCCATGATGTACTAGTTTTTCTTTTGTTTAGAGCTGTATCTATCCTGCATGTATTACATCACCATGACTGGGTGGGCCAAGTTTCCGAACAGCAAATTTGCATTGTTGATGTGAAAATGTGGGTGGTCCCTGTTGATGTCTTCACCAGCGGAAGAAGTTTTAAACAAGTTATATTACATTTTAATACTGCATTGAATTGCTTTATATCAAAAGATAAAGGGATATTTTATTCATTATGATGCAGCCTCTTTAAAGTAATGTAATTAGCTACTTAGGATATGGTGGACAAAGAGGCCTTTGGAATCAAGATGTATTTCAACAGCCTGATAGTACTGTGTACAGAAGTATGCGAATTGGGATTTAGCTTTAAATAAACTTCACATAGATTCTAACAAAACTCCTGAATCAGTTTCATGACATATCCATTGCAATGATTATTTATGTTTTTCATATTTTGTTAAGAGGATAATATATTTAAGAGGATATATTCCCTACACAGGAAAAGAGTGATAGAGAATACACAAAGTACATGCAAAATATACATAATCTCAAAAACCTCGTCTTGATGTATCAGTTTCAGGATTGCAGGGTTTTTCTGGATTGTAGACCTTTCCCATTACCTGGTTAATAATAAATGCAGTGGGTGAATACCTGGGGTTTTGCATAATTCTTGGGAATGGTTCCCGTTTCCTTTTTATAATGGACAAATATAATCAAGAATGAAATCTTCAGCTATGATCTGCCTCTGATTGAGAACATCATAACCTTATTCGGAATGATTCATCCCTTCTCAAGCTGCGAGTCCTGTTAAGAATATAACTGAAGCGGGGAATCAGGGCAAATATGCCGCTTTATGAGGAAACGCTGATGCTCCGGCAAAGCCGTATTCACCATATTGGTTTGTTATGTGAATTCTGACATGCACAACAATATAAGTGCAAAAATGCAAAATGAGATGCTAATAAGATCTTTGAAGCGTTTCATCAACATCAGTCTATTTTCAAAATGCAAAATGAGTGCAGTTTCTTAGACCAGTATATGGGATCCGTTCTGATGAATCACTATGGTGATGTGTAGTGATGTGTTTCAGTAATTATCTCATCCTAAATGTGTGACTGTAAAACAAAGTAAAAACCTTAGAAGTAAAACAATAGTAGATTGCATTCATACGGTATGTTGTATTATGTTGGTAAAACTTTACAGTGAGGTTTCATTTGTTGACTTTTCAACATTTACTAATACATGTTTAAAATTGAAAGTTGTACATGCACTGTGAACAATGAACTAACATGAACTAACAATAACAAAGATTAATAAATGCTTTGAAATATATATTGTTCATTGTTAGGTCATGTTGGCTAATGCATGTAATACTTTATGTAGGGGACCAATTCTCACTACTAAACTAGCAAACTAGTTGTTTATTAACATGTGTATTATGGCTGTTTATTGCTTCTTATAAAGCACATATTAATGCCTTATTCTGCATAACCATATTCTTTATCCCTTAATCCAACCCCATATCTAAACTTATCAACTACCTTGCTAACTATTAATAAGCAGCAATTAAGAGTTTATTGAGGCAAGTCGTAGTTAATAGCAAGTGAGAACTGGTCCCCAAACTAAAGTGTGGAGGCATTTACTAATGTTAACAAATGTGACTCATTTACAAATTTTAACAAAAAGAAAACAAAAACATGATTAATTATAAAACTAATAAAAAGGTGTATTACTTGGGATCTGGGATTTTTATTTTTGAATGCGGAATATGTTGTGTGTTAAGTACAGGATGCATGGTTATACTAGAGGCAGTAATTGGGGAATTCAGCATAAGGAAATAGTATCAGATGAGACAAGCATTTTTCATAAGCTGCTCCATTTATAGCTTTGTTATTTCCCTGTTTCCCTGTATTTTGCCTATTATTTCATAACATTGTTTAGGGTTTCATTGTATAGTAATAAATCTAATGCTGTATGAAGGCACGCAAATATCTTTAATGTACTTCTTGCTACAAAATGATAATTTATCAAACACATTGCAGGTCCTCTTTGGCTGAAGTTACTAAGATAAAAATAACAGGCTAAAATCCTAATAAGCCTAATTATCTTTTAATGAGTGGAGGTTATGGCATTGAATATGCTGTTATTTCCATGTGTATGTGCGTATGCATGTGTGTATGTGGAGTCTCGGGGCAGAGAGCCTCAGAGAACAACAACTAGACTCAGATCTCACATGGAGAGAGAACTCTGGAAGTGACACCTTGCAATCACACCAAGCCTCACCCTATTAACTACTGAGAGAAGTAATTAAGACCTCATAGGACAAGCTGAGGTGATGGAGAAGGATGGAAAAGTACACAGTATCTCTCTTCCAAGAGCTGCCTCGCTGCATACTGGCTGCATGAGCAGCTAAAGCAGTAGCCGAGCCTCAGAAGAGACTGATCTGGAACACTGTATATGATTAGAAACTCCACACAAATGGCCAACCATACGCAGCAACATGCACTGGAGACGCAACTCAAAATTGATAACAATAGAATGAAACATGATTGCCACCTTTTCAGTGGCCTTGGTTCTGGGAGTGTTCATTTTTACCTCAGGGAAATAAATTAAAAGGCCATGAACCAATCCAACCAGCTATGAGTTAAATCACAACATTGCAACCTTTTATTAAAAACATGTAAATGACATGAAATTTCAAACTTGAATAGTTTCACATGTATGTGTTTGTTAATGCTGTAAGGCGGTAGTTCCTTATTTGAGATGTGAAAATCAGCCCATTTAAACTGTAATGCAATGTGTGAATGACACAAGAACTTGGCTATAGCGGTAATAAATGTTTAATGACTTTGTGTTGTCACTTTGAGTTTCATGAGCACAAATTCATACCAGTATAGGTCCACAGCATGAAGATCTTATGGATTTGTGAATGAACCACTCATTTTTAAATTATTGCCAGTTAAAATATTCTCTGACATTTGTTATGACATCTGCTTGAAAAATTACTACACTCATGATAACGTTCATTAACTGGACAATAAGTAAATCCAGTTTACCAGCTAATTGCTCTTAAAGGGACAGTTCACCCAACACAACATCTCATGTTCAAATCGTACCTGTTTTTATGAGGTGGCAAATTTTGTAATTTTGTTAATCAAATTTTGCAAATTTTGATTTTGAAAGATTTCTGTGATAGTTAAGTCTAGGGGCGGGATTAGGTGTGCTCTTTCGTACGAATTCCTATGAATTTGTCGCCTCATAAAATACGTACAAATCTTCGCAAACTGTTGTTGTATGAGTGAGGTCGTACAAATTTGTACGAATTGGCCACCTTGCTGTGAGATTAGGTTGTTTCACCCAAAAATGAAAATTCTGTCATTAATTACTCACCCTCATGTCATTCCAAACCCATAAGACCTTTGCTCATCTTCGGAACACAAATTAAGATATTTTTGATATTTTCTGACCCTGCGTAGACAGCAAACACAGTCAAGGCCCAGAAAGTTAGTAAGGAGATTGGTTAAATAGCACATGTGACATCAGTGGTTCAGCAGGAATTCTTCTTATAACTCTTTTTTTTTTTTTTTTTTTATATATATATATATATTT
>JAUZSZ010000079.1:15398333-15411671 GCA_034780575.1 Labeobarbus marequensis | reverse complement strand
TGACCTCAAATTACAAAAGTTATTTTAAAAGAATTTTGATAACTCACCTCTCCTGCTTTCCTGGCCAGTGTCACAGCATGGTCCATGGCTTCCTGCCAAAGGTCAGGCATTGTGTCTTTATGTAAGGACCCCCTTTCTGATCAGACATAAAAACACATATTTATTTATTCTCATTAATATCAAACAGCAGCTACAGGAACGCTGTAACAGGTTGCTGTAAATCGATTCAGGAGTCACGCTTTATAAAAGCTGTCTAAAACCTTATTTTATTTGAGGAAGCAGTTTATGTTTCTGATTAATTCCATATTTTTACTACTTTACTGGCAGTCCCTTAATCCCTGCAAAACTCCTTATATAGTGTTCTTCCTATAAATAGGCCTCTGTTCTTTAGAGATCTCTTTCCTTTAAAGAACTCCTACCCTAACAAAAACTTACTATGGCAACGATAGTTTCAACCAAAATAGCAACTAACTGCTGTAAAACCTGAATGATTTATTATCTAACAATTATTATATTATCTATGTTTCATTTAAGTTCCATTTTGACCGTGATGGCTAGTAAAAAGTTCTTCAATGTCATTTCCACCACATCTTACTGTGTCTTGTAGTTAGCATTTTTTGTATCCTAATTACACATAAGTACAAAAATATTTTGCATTATTTTACAACTTAACAAATTAAAAATTAAAATACATCTTATGGGCACTCCTAATTTTTGTAAAGATCAGTATAAAGCATTTTTACACAATAAATGGTGTACACTTAATTCACTCTCTGTTTAGACTATCATGGTTTGAAAATGAAATATCATTTTATTACAGATTTCCGTATATTAAGAGTGAAAAAATATGCATAAACGGCATTTGAGGATTAAAAAATGATAGGTAAAAAGACATTAATTTGACCTTTATATAACTAATAATAATAATAATAATGTAATTGGGTTTAAATCAGCTGGCAACAGGAAACCCAGTCATATCTGACTGTGCTTAAGCTTTTTGAAGTATTTAATAGTTCATGAACTACATGTTTGAGCGTACGTGTTCATCGCAAATAATATATATGAGATGATCTAGCTAATCTTTAGTGAAGATACCGTACAAATCTGCTTCCTATCATTACTTGACCATTTACAGTAACGCCAAATATAAAAAAATCGATACAAACAATGCAGCGTGATCACATATATTCTGACATTTTAGACATGTTCAAACTTGACAAAAAAACAGAAACAACACAGTTCTTACCAATGACCGGCGAAATGAAGACAAGCTGTCAAATTGTGTTTCCGGGTTCTTGGAGGACCAAACGAGATTAACCCTAAAACATCTGGTTATTTTAAGAAAACAACGAAATATCCAACTGCCCCTTTTTAAACACAAAATAAATACTATACATGTCAATGTTCTGTTTAGCACCTACAAGCTTTAATTAAAAATTCCCCCCCTCCCTCCTAAAATTATGTTGCTCATGCGCAGTATGTACTTTCAGCATCCCGGTGTCAAAATAAAAGTTCATCAGTCCGCGTTTTTTTTTTCTTCTTTTTTTTTTTACATATTAATCATAATAAAAAAAAATTATGAAAGAAATATGAAGGTCTTAATACTTATTTTTACTGTTGTATTACATGTATTGGAATGGATGGTTTTCCTAAACTAAAAGAAAAAGGTGAATACTACGTGATCTTTTTGTACCCAAACTTTATTGCAGCACTCAAAACATTTACAGTTGTTTAAATATTTGTGAAAAGTCACCCAAAACTCCCTAAAATTGCATTGCCTCAATAACTTAAAATGAGTTAGCCTATACAGCAGGATTTCATGTAAACCTCTGGATAGAAAGCCTTGAGTAAACCTGTTTATATCTGGATTTCAGTAAGAAATGCTCCCTTCACAAATGGTGTTATTGCTGGTTGTGAGATGCCTGTCCTTTGAAGCACAACCTGTACTAAGGCTGCTATATCCAACCTTTAACATATGGCTTTGATATGGCTTTCATAAAATTCATTCAAATTGACTATAAAATGTCAAATCCTAAATAACAGAAATCCTTAAAAATCCTAAAAAAGAAAAAATGTTTTTTACTTTGTAAAATTAATACCACTTTAAAAATTCACATTGACTTCAAAAGTGTTAGGGGTCCAAAGCACCCTCTAGTGTTGTAGAAAAAGAAAAACCCTAAAAACTATATTTCAGCCACGTGTATATGTTATGAAACCATTGTTTTGAAGAGATCTGCAGCATTTCCTAAAGTCTATCACAAAAACAACATCTATTCTGGCAGGCCCCATAAAACCACAGTGTAACAACATTACAATGAAAAAAAAAATATATATTCCACAGTGAAACAATTCAGGAGCCAGGATTGGGTTTCCTTCAAAAGATCAAACAAGTTTTTTTTAATTTCTTAACCAACTACTCTGCATCAAGGGTGAAAGCTACATTGTGTTGTAATAAAAACCATGACAACATTAATAGTAAATACAATTTTTTTTTTGACTTGCTGTGATAATAGCTACAAAATAACCAGTCATCTTTTTTTCTTAATGTACAAAAACAAAATTGTATTGTTTTCTTACAGATGTGCCTGCAACAGCTGAAAGGGCCAGAATAAATGCACTGTGAAGTCAATACATATGCATTGCATTATATTTGACAAATGAATAAACATATACTGATTTGTGACGTCCCACAAAAAGCACTAGGTAAGATCTTTGCTATAAAATAAAATGTTGTGTAAAGTAGGTTGCTCCATATTTATGTGGGCATCCTTCACCAATTACACAAGACACCCATTAAACAACACTGTTTGTCATATGCATACTGCACAGCAGCTGGAGTGTCTACCTGAAACGGAGCTTGTCAAATCATGAGCCTATGAAAGAGGACTTGCTGAAAAAGGCAAAAGTGTAAATCAAAAAATAGGATGGGGCAATCAGTTTAAAAATGTGAAATGCAAAAACAAGTTCTCTGAGCTATTAGCATATCAGCTACAGTATTGAGGAGAATATCAACAGAGGTACTAAAATGTTGACTGTATGCTGGAAAACACACAAGAAAACACCATGAAAACATACTAGTGAGAAAAATGGCTCAAATGATTGTTTCGCATAGTTCAACACGAATTTTCAAATAGACACACTCACACATGCACATGCACGCCCATTCACTCCATACACAGTTCACATAGCAATTATCTTGGTTAACCTGCCAGCATAAACTTGTCCTTGATATGCAATATTGGAAATGTAGACTCAATACATATTGGTAGTACAAAACCTAAGGGTAAAAATAGCGAGAGATCAGTGCAGCTTTGCATAGTACCTTCACATTAAAGCAAAAACGTCAGATTTGATGAAGAGAGAAACACTGATGAATTCAGTGCCGAGTAGAATGTGAAAATCTCTGAGCTACAAAGCAACATGAAGGTGTTTATACACACAAGATATGAAACTACAACCAAAATATCATCCATGATCATTCAAAAAAGGCTACTTCACATCTATGTTAGAGGATAGGGGAAAAGCTTTGTCTGTAATTACATAAAAGGGATTCGAAAGGGCAAAAGGGTCAAACCACCAAACAAAAGTTGACAAAACATTCAAATAATTGCGTACTTGTACACAGAGACTCCATTATCAATTAACAAACAAAAAAAAAGGAATAGTAGCGTTCTCTTTTTTTTTTTTTTTACTCCATGGTGGGAATTGGCAGCTGCACACTTTAAGTGGAATGCCATGTGGTGTTGGTCCTCTCCGCATCTTACATACTGCCTAATGTTTTATGTTTCTGTAAAACACAAAATTTTCACCATTAAAGACACTTTACCAGGTGTATGATGTTTTGTTTTCAGTTGAAGCAGATACTGTATAAGGCAGAGACAGTCCACTCGTACATCTGTGAATGCTTATTTACTCTGTGCATTAACTTGATTTCGACTGATATATATATATATATATACATACACACATACACATTTGAGCTTAAGAAGCACAATTTATGTTGTCAGATGTTGTTGAGGTTATGAATATGGCTACTGAGAGAACTAAGTTGCTATAAAAAGATTTTCTTGAACACACAATTTTAGCATCTTTACGTACATATTTATATGTAAAGATTTACAAAGAAAATAAAAAGTCATGGAAAATAACCAACAAATCATTAATAAAAGAAAAAGCAGTAGCTCTAAAAATAATATCTATAAATATACAGAAACCATACAAAGCAAAACTACGAAAAGAGAGGAGAAGTGAACTGCATGAGAAAAACATCCTTAATGAGTTAAATTAAATTTCAACCATGATGAAAATGAATATCAATGGACAAATTTTGATTACCTGTAGGCTCTACTTCAATTTGCTCTTCTGTTTGGATAACTTCCTCTGTTAAATGAATAAACACATTTATAAGTTAATAAAGACAAAGATAACAGATATTGAGCAAAAACAGACACTGAGTATAGAACGTCTGACTCAACACAACTTTCTGTACAGATCAGGAAATTGTCCAATTATCTCTCTCTTTTATATAACCATAAAATTGAATTACCAACCCGCTATGTCCTCCTCAGGCTGCTCTTCCTCAGCAGTTGCATCCTCTGTAATAAGACAGACAAATTTCACAACAAAGCAAACATAACTTCCTCTGTTATCTCTGTGTAGTATATGATATTATCGGATAACGTTAGCATCCACATTATTGTACTTACTCTACCATTTTAACATGTAAGACATTTTGGGTATTATTTCTTGCTGCTGTATAACAACATCTGAGTGAAGCTGCAAACACAAAACAAAACAAAAAATTACCCTCTTCTTCTCGCATATTCTCTGCTTCAAGCTCTATTTCCTCTGATGTGGAGTCTTGTACTTCCTCATCTTCCTGAACTGGCTCATCTGTTTCCTCTATATCTTCCTCTTCTGTTACAGTTTCTTCTTCAGAGACTGATTCCTCAACTGTCTCTTCGGGTGTTTCTGCTTCTTCCACTGGTTCTGTTGTTCCAGGATCCTCCACTTCTTCAGGTTCCTCTACTGGTACAAGCTCCTCAACCGCTTCTTCTATCGGTACAACCTCTTCCACAGCTTCTTCTACTGGCTCAAGCTCCTCAACTGCTTCTTCTACCGGTACAACCTCCTCCACAGTTTCTTCTACTGGTGCAGCTTCCTCTTCTGTTTCTTCCACTGGTGCATCCTCTTCTACTACTACTTCTATTGTCTCTTCCACTGCTGCAGCCTCTTCCTCCAACACTACCTCCACTGCTTCTTCCACCGGTGCAGCCTCTTCCAGTGGTGCATCTTCTACTACATCTTCTACTGATGCAGCCTCTTCGTCCAACACTTCCTCAACTGCTTCTTCTACTGGTGCAGCCTCCTCTACTGCTTCTTCCACTGGAGCAGCTTCCTCAACCGGTTCTTCAACTGGTATGACCTCTTCCTCTTTTGCAGGCTCTTCCACTGCCTCCTCAAAAGCCTCTTCCTCAACTGCAACAGTCTCTGTAACCTCAGGCTCTTCCTCCACGATTTCTGGTTCTTCCTCAGGAACTTCTTGCTCCTCAACCTCTGGTTCCTCCTCTGCTACTTCATCTTCTACAGCAGTGGGCTCTTCGTCTACTTCCAGAGGTTCTTCTTCCACAGGAAAAGCCTCCTCTTCCACAGTCTCTGGTTCTGCAAGGGAAAAAAAACGATTTTAGTAAATCTATTAAATAGATTGTACCACTATGCTCTTATTTGTAGGTGCCAATATATGTGATGTGTAGAACTTTGTGAATGCGCCAATTCAGTGGTTAGGTCACGTTATACTGGATCCTTTTGTAGTATATACATACATGCATACATATGTGCGAGAAAAGAAACAGCAACAACTGCACATTTTAATTTCAAAGGACATCATAAAAGCCGTACCCAGTGGTGGCCGAGCTGCTTCTTCAACTTTAGTGGCCTGGATTTCTTCCTCCACGATAGATTCAGGAACTGATTAAGAAACAAAACTAATAAACTTAGTTTGAAGGAAAACAGTCTGTTTTCTGGATTGAAAGCCTTTATTTATCTGTCCTAAAACACACTTGTACAAAAATGCTTTACTAAGATTTGAAGCTCAATTATACAAGTCTTCCGTAACAGGTCAATGCGATTACTCTCATGTCACGTTATGCAAGAACTTTTGTGGTATGTGGCAAGACCCGTTCATCGCTGGCGGGCATTTCAGTTATAAAAGTGCCCATCAGAATGATTTCTACATAGCACACAGGTAGTACATACACACATACACACACACACAGAACACCATCCTTATGAACACTTAACATTTAATAATCCACTAGATAAGGTCAAATCCCCGGCAATCAAAAATGTTCATTGCTTATATTAATCTTATTTGTTTGCATATACTTTTAAAATGTAATAAAAATATAGGTTTGATGACAAACTTAAAAAAAAAAAATTTATGTATTTATTTATTTCAAGGTCAAGCAATTTCATCTTGTGACAATGGCAGTAACTTGACATTTACTTTCTTAACTTGCATATAACATTAAATGTCTATTTGTGTTATAAAACCCTGAATCTTATTTTACTGACCTACAAAGATATTTCTAGGCATCAACAAATTCTCACTGCACCCTTATTTATTGCACAAAACTCCTGTGCATGATTCTACTTTACCTTCTTCCACGGGTTCAGCAGGGGTTCCCTCAACTGATTCACTGGTCTCAATGGTGGATTTATCTTTCAGCCCTGAGGATTTTACATGTGGATGTGCATACATGAGGCAAATGTAGAATACAGTCACATGAAACAAGCCCGCTATGAAGAGCATTACACTTTCAAAAAAGGATTTCCAGAGCAACCTCATGACCTTTGGTTTACTTTTGCACTCGAGCTTTTTCTGTCCTTTGTTTTACAGGCACAAAAGGTATGTGTTTGAGATTTGAAACAGACCAATCAAAAAACAGAGGAGAGGTAAAAGGAAAAGTTTATAGATATTATTAGTGAACAGACATGTATCCTTGTCTAGTTTTAATACAACTGTTTGTTTTCTTGTATTAATCAACACCGAAAAGAAAAACACTCAAGGAACTGATAAAACAAATCAAGTGATTCATATAGTTTATTGATAACACAAGAACTCTCTCTCTTAAAGTATCACTACCAGTTGTATTTATTATAAAATAAACAAAATCAGAGGAACATCAATGTTGAAATCTCACACTAAAGCTAGAATTTTGTAAGAGTAAACCAAAATCCTACCCTCAAACAAAACAGACATTTTTTTTTAAGAGAAATCAAAGAACTTCCACATCAACTTCGGCTCATAGCACCTAGTTCTGTTTTTGCTTCTACTAATCTGAATGTTCTGATTAACATCACTGATTATCTCTCACAGAGACAAAAGGTCTTGCTTTCGGTCTACAAGGGGTGGTCTCGGAAGACTCACAATGGCCTGAGATCAAATTCAGCCAGATGTTAGCAAATTACACAAAAGTCAAAAAGATCTAACAGTAGCTGATGTGCTGCCTTACGGTTTCTTTTTAGCTGCAGCTTTCTTAGATTCTTTGCCTTTTCCATTTTTCTCAACCTTTTTAGCATCGTCTTCAACAACGGGTTTCTCATGAGATTTCTTTTCAGCCTCTGGCTTTTCCTTCACCTCATCCTTTTCCACCTTCTTAATCTTCTTTGCTTCTTCAACTTCTGTCATTTTCTCTCTTTCCTCCTTCTCCTTTCTAATTCTTTCCATGGCCTTTTCCACATCCTCTTTCTCTATTCTCTCCCCCTCCTCTTTCAGCCGAGCCTCAGCTCTCTCCCAGGCCTTGGCTTCCGACTCCTCCCTGATATGGTTCAAGGTCCTCTCTTCCTCCTCTTTGGCTAGAATGTTCCTCACTTCCGCCAGTGCCAATTTAGCTATCTTCCTAGCCTCCACTCTCTCGTGGATGATGGTGAGCTGCTGTTTCAGAGCTTCCCTTAGCTTCAACCCAACATCTTTGGCATGGGAAAGCTCTGGGGAGAGACTTTGTTTGATGATGTAATCACGGTAACTAAATCTTATCACTACACACACACCTCAAGCCACAACACAATTAATTGTAATGATGCAAATCATTTCACATCAGAACTCCCTCATTAGTATGTCTGTGATATTCTCCACACCAGTGGTTCTCAACTTGTTTAACTTGACAGCCCCTCCCCCCAATTGTCCAACAGAATATTCAAAAGGCCCACCATATATGCTAAAATATTTCTTGTATTTCTGCTGTAATTATGACAAAGCTGTTCATTTTCCAAAATGTTTTTAACAGAAACTAAGTCTTGATATATTAAATAAATTGACAAATTCATGTGATTGTACTGTATGTGCTTCAATAAATTTGTGGCTTAGAAAACTAAATTAAGAAAAAAAAGAAAAAAATTTAAATCATCCCGTGGCTCCCTAGGAAGTCTGCAATGTCTCCCTAGACAGCCCTGGCTCCCAGGTTGAGAATCACTACTGTACAACATTATATTAGAAGATTATGTATTTAGGATGTTTATAACAAGTCCACAGTTCCCTAATATTATTTGCAAACAGCCTGGAAAAAGTATACGCAAGACTTACATGTACATGTAGATCTTTGTCAAGTCGTCATTGTCCATGCAGACTCAAAATGCCAACTACAAAAGGCGGTACTGTTAAACACTCCATAGTTAAACAGAAAAATTATATGTAGCTTAAAATATGTCATGTCAGCTCAGTCATGCAAACAGAAACAAGTTGATCAAGTAAACGCTTCCAAGATTCCAAACCACACTAGAGGCTAGTCTACTGCATGCACTCGGACCAAATGTGCAAAATACCTCCTTTTCTCCTGGAAACCTCTTTCTTTTCATCTAGTTTAAATGAGACAGACAAATAAAATCAGTGACTGCTACTTAAAACAGTTGTACAATGTAGGCCTAAGTCCTGCCTTTGAGGTCTTCTTCATACATTTCTTTGACACTAATGATGTCAAAGAGTATACAGTCCATTCACCCTGTCTGGCCTTAATCTATTGTTCGAGTCATCAAACGCAATGCTCTGCAAAACATGTAATGGTTGAGGTCTAACAATTTCAAAAACATCTGATAGAAAATGTAAAAAAAAAAATTACAAAGTCACTATCTGCAAGCAGTGGCTTTTTGTACACCATTTGAGGATAAGCAATCTTATTAACAGCTAAAAAGCCAAAACAACTGACAACATATGGCAACAATTGCAAAACAATTAACCCAAAGATCTGAATTGTTAATTTACCAAAATAAACACTTAAACTGTACTTGAAATATCTGAATAATTGTTTATAATTGTGATATAAGCAGTATTAAAGATGGTGATAATGAAGGCTTTTTTTTTTCAATCTAAGCTAAATTTCTAATTCTACACATTTAATTTTCTCAAAATACACCTCCAGACACAAAAACAGCCATTTTGTAAATAATTCCTGCATACAGCAGTTTTTGCATACAAAATATTTAACATTCACATTCATAGCCCTCTTAATTCCCTCCCAGTATTACAGGTGCCATATAAGCACTGTATTAATTATCAGGCACACCATTTCAGGTGCTTTATATTGGCAGGTAGGAACTGCTTGTTGACGGTTACAGAACTCTGGGGTTCAGGAGACCTTTCCTATGCCACTGAACTAGTTCTTGGCTGATGAACTGATGAAGTTCCTGCACTGACACCCATTGATTAAAGAAACGAAAATTCAGTCATCAGTTACTCACCCTCATGTTGTTCCAAACCCATAAGACATTCGTTCATCTTCGGAACACAAATTAAGATCTTTTTGATTAAATTCGAGAGCTCTCAGACTCTCCATAGCCCATGTGACATCAGGGGTTCAACCATAATTTTACAAAGCTACAAGAATACTTTGTGTGTGCAAAGAAAATAAAAAGTCTGAATTTATTCAACAATTCGTCTCCTCCTCATCCTGTCTGCAGTAGCGCGCCGCCATTGTGGAAAAAGTATCACGACACATGCGCTTGCTTCTGCTTCATGTAAATGCTTTTTTTATCTTTGTGTACAAAAAGTATTTCTCATAGCTTCGAAAAATTAAGGTTGAATCCCTAATGTCACATGGACTAGTTTACAGATGTCCTTGCTACGTTTCTGGACCTGGGAACATTGCAGTAGTGTTGCTTTCTATGGAGAGTCTGAGAGTTCTCGAATTTAATCAAAAATATCTTAATTTGTATTCCGAAGATGAACAAAGGTCTTACAGGTTTGGAACAACATGAGAGAGAGGAATTATGACAGAATTTCCATTTTTGGGTGAACTATCCAATCAATGTATAGTTCAGAAGTGTTCAAAATGTTTTCGGTCATTTTCACAAGAAAAAAAACAAAAGTAAACCTAGCACATTATTTTTTTTTTTTTTTCTTATAGACGGTCTTTTGTCCAAATCCAGGGCCCTCATGTAGAAAACCTTTCACAGAATTTGGCCAAAAAACGTGCATATGCACAAAAAGCAGATTTCTTTCATATGCACAAAAGATATTGAGATTTGTAAAACCATACATAATCCAGAACCAGCACAAAATATGGAGTTTATAACGCTAGCTGCACTATGCATAACCTCATCTACATAACCATCATTTCATCCATGTGATTCAACCATGTTTATTGATACAAGACCTTTTAAGAATAAAATGATCCAAATATCTGTAAATCAAAAAGTTTTCAGAGAAGAATTATTCTCATTCATTCCCACTAGCAAAATTTTTGTTTTAAATTGATGCAGTTTTGCATATAAAATAAACATTTTAGGATGTTTTGATATTTTTTTAATTTTAAAAATAATCACAATATTTATACATCGGGCCCACGGTCTTTAGACTTGGATTAACATTGGCTATATGGAGCCTTATAAGATGTCTATATGATAATCAGGTAAAAGTAAAACAAAAATAACAGATAAAAATAGAAGGAAATATCTGGTTACACTTTATTTTAAGGTGTTCTTGTTACAGTGTAATTATACATTTAAATACTGTGTAATATTAACTACATGTATTTGCTATACGTTAGGGTTAGGAAACATGTGTAACAAGGACACCCTAAAATAAAGTGTTACCAAATATTTTAATAGAAATCTCACAATTGACAACTGTTAAAGAGACAGATGATAAATATTTGCATCACAACCTCTGGATATATTGGATAAGTCAAATAGAATTAGATGGTTATCCCCAGTGGAAGATTCCATAAATTCAGCATTACACGGGAAACACACATTTTTCCGCATTGACTGCAATTTAATAGTAGCCATGCATTCTGACAAAATTGATTTTTTTGCAAGCATAACTGCAGATATTTCATTATATTATAGTAGGCATTTTCCAGTGCATAAATATGCTGGGTTCCTGAAATCATGAAAATAATGTTCTCGAAACACTGACTAGCTGAAGCTGCCACAAGAATGATACAGTCCTGAGCCCTTCACTAGCAACTTTCTGCTGGATCATGAGCCGAGAAGTGAAAGGCAGCAGACAGGGAAAAAAATAAGTCCATTCCAAATTATTAAATCATCCCCAAAAAAAAAAAAATCAGATGCTGGTAAAACTTTTACAATATTATAATGATATTTTTGCAATTTATATCAAAGAAGGTATTCTGACAGAATGCACAGCTACTTTTAAAAAAGACTGTCAGTGGAAAATGATGCTTTTAATTTAGTTAAGTCATCCACCAGTGGCTAACTGAACCAATATTTGACTTGTAAGCCTGACACCACAGTCTCTTGAGGGTCTAATTGGCCCATGTTGGCTCATGTCGTCCCTGTTTTTGTTCAGCTGGAAATAGAGGCCCTGGCCTGTCTATACATACCTGACCTACATACCTGGCCTGTCTATACATAGTGCAAATGCGGTAATATAAAGCTGGACTGACAGCGCATAAAACGGTGCTGGGAAAGATTTAAAGCAGGCTTGCGTTCCCAGCCCAGCCAGAACGTTTCGTGGATGAGAAAATGTCTGGGAAAAGAGCTAATGGCCCATCTCAAGTCTGCTGAGAGTATGTGAAAAGGTTACCACACACACCGTTAACCTCGTTCATATGACCTTATGACAAGACACATTCTTCTGATCTCCGAATATGACTTATGAGGGTGTTACACCGCGCTCAAGAGCACATACGCACATTTGCACGTGCATGCATCCATGCAAGAACACAGAGGAACACATTAATCATGAACAATGTCATTATCCTAAAATGTCCCACAATGCGAAGGCCTGCAAATGTACAGGCTAATAACACTAAAATGTCCTGCAATGCAGCAGGACTGCACATTTGCAGTCTAACACACACGCGTACACACTGTCCATTTCATCTCTTTTGATCGCTTGATCCCTGCCTGGGCTCTAGTGTTAAAAAGTAAACAAGCTTTCTTCCCCAGCAATCACTGGAGACATGGCAGACAACGAATAATTAATGATTAAGGCCGGCTCGTTTTAGTAACGAGGCTTCGCTGGGACCGAATATTCAAATGAGAATTTATGACTCATCAGCAGCTTCTAATTAAGCCCAACCGTTGCATTATTTATCAGCTCTTTACCACAATCACTGAGAGAGTGTTTGTCTCTGGATAGGACTGTATTTTATGCATCTACCTAGCAAAATAATTTAAAATCATTAAGACAGTCAAAGTCGAAGCTTTCATATTTATATCACATGAATCAAATTAACTTCAATATTTACATGTTATGTAATCTTACAGTGAAATGAAAGCTGATGTTTAAGTGTGGTTGTACATTACTCAAAACACATTTTAAAAAAATTCTGGCACAAACCACAACACCTTTTGCCCCTCTAAGTATCTTTCATCTGAAAATGAAGCTTTGATGAAATTCATTTACTCACCCACATCATTCCAAAGTTGCATGAACAATAATAATTAAAAAGGTTTATTCTGCTCTCCAAAGATGACAAAAAAGCATCATAAGTCATGCACAAATTTCACTCTGTTCCTCACAAAAATGCACAGTATATAACATTTTATAACCTAGCCCACGAGTCAGCAGCATCTTTCCATATTCACCTTCATTGTACAAAAAACAGGAACTCTGACATTCTGCTAAAAATCTGCACTGTGAACTAACGAACAATTGTATTTTTATTAACTAACATTAACAAAGATAAATAAATGCTTTAAAAACATAATGGCCATTTTTAGCTAATGCATCTCTAATGTTAACAACTGTGTTAACCAGAAAACCACAAATTTGTATAGAGATTAATTATAAAAAAAAAAAAAACTATTACTTTAAATACTGATGATGATAAACATATGATTAGTTCTGTTATGTAAAAAACCTGTATGCAAATG
>JAUZSZ010000079.1:15095035-15105078 GCA_034780575.1 Labeobarbus marequensis | reverse complement strand
TCTAAGACTCTGTATATCACTGTGCCATTGAGGTATGTTGTGGCATAATTAATTGTTTAAACATGGAGATGGACAACTGTTGTGTTGCCCAGAGTTCTGGAAGGGGTGTAATACATCACTGGCTCAGACTTTATCTGGTTAGTTTGGGATATCATTTTCCAAAATGACATAAAATAACAGTGTATACATTTAGCGATACGGTTACAAACATTAACATTAGTTGATTAATCTTGTAACTAGTTGTTAAACCTAATTTTTAAAAGCTTACACAATTGGGTATAGATATATTATGAATTCATAAACATGAATTTATAAATCAACATTTAATCGACTATTAAATCCTGTAAAAAATGTTAATGGTTGGTTCACAGTACCTAATGCACTAACAAACTAATTACAGCTTATTATAAAGTGTTACTAATCACCGATTAACAACCATTAATAAGCATGCGTATTTAATTTGGGGACGGTCGTGGCCTAATGGATAGAGAGTCAGACTTGTAACTCGAAGGTGATGGGTTTGAGTCGCAGGTCTGGCAGGGATTGTAGGCGGGGGGAGTGAATGTCCAGCGCTCTCAATACCATGACTGAGGTGAGACCCTTGAGCAAGGCTCCGAACACCCAATTGCTCCCTGGGTGCCACACTGGCTACCCACTGTGTGTGTTTGTTCACTTCTCACTGCTGTATGTGTGCACATGGATGGGTTAAATGCAGAGCACAAATTCCATGTATGGGACACCATACTTAGCCACACATCATGTCCTTTCCTTTCCTTAATTATGACATTAGTTGTAGAATACACTTCTTCTTTCATAATCAAGTGCATACTGTTAATATTAGAGTATCAATAATTCAAAGCCAAATAGTGCATTTGTAGTTCTGTTTGACAATAACTGACAATAATTTAGTCTCCTTGGTCAAACCCCTTAATGCTTCAATAACACTGAGCTCTAGCCCAGAACTTCCAAACATTGTGTCCTGCAGGACAGTTTTGGTTTTGATTGATAAATGAGTGTGATCTTGTCAAGAGGAAGATCCTTTATGTCTTCCTCAATCACATGATATTGGCAAACTCAACAGGCTTGATATCATACAAATTATGCTAGTCCAAAATATTTTGCCCCATTGTTGTCAAAAACTCAATATCTGTATGTTTCTTCTTTTTGCTTCTTGTAATGTTGAATCACGACAAGGAGGTCAAGTCTGTGCTGTAGGAATGGCACATACGAGTCACTTCCACAGAAGCCTAGGCTGCAGATCTTTTTATGACCCACTAAGGGAACATTCACTCTTCTTGTAGAGCTGCAATATTGAGTCACAGTCTGACTTGGCCCAGGGCAATGAATGTTTAATGCACTATTCTGAAATGAGTATATGATTTCTTTACAACAGACATGTCACGCCATATTCCCTCCAACTGTTTTAATAAACATAGTCTTTTCCTTAAATAGCCACACGGTAGGCCTCTCTCAGGATATCTGTATCTTCAGCAGCTCAGATTTATTAATTTTTAAAGATGAAAATCACATAAATTATGTTGGGTGTCTTTTTGACAAGATGGGCGATACTGACCCATGCAGTAGGCCTAGTGATTTATAAATCAGAAGAGATACTCTCTTACAACCTAAAGCATACAATTTATCATGCCTGTCTTGGAAGAGCAATGCATATCACTGCAAACTGCATGTAGCATCTTTAAAACTAAGTGTTTCTAATGTATGATATGAAATATGCTGTTGTGCGTGTCTGCTTTGTTTTAAATCTCACTCCAAATTTTTGAAGATATACTGGCTTATATTGTGGATGTAATATTGATAAGTTCACACACATGAATTACCGTATGTTTTCCCCTTAAAAAATAAATGATTGAACATTGTTTAATATAAATATCTACAATATAAAATATAATAATGCATGCCCTGTTATTAGCTGTATAGTTTTTTTGTTGATGTTCTGAAAAATGAAAATGAATAAATAAATAAAGATGTAATACTCTGTATGATAGTCCATTTATCAAAACTGTCTGAATATACAGTAAATTTATGAAAGTGTAGAAGAAATGCAGTGAACACAATCACTTGTTTTTGGATTATGACATCAGAATTCACTAGATTCACTGATTAAAAGCAGATAATATTATTACAATTTTATTTTTCAAAGTTTGTTACAAAAACCTTAACATTGGGCAGCAAAATGAAAGCGACCATCCCTGCTGATATATAACAGTCCATCCAAAGTCAAGAAGACACATAAATAAACACACATGCAACACGTACAAACGAGCAAGAGTACTTCATATTTTAGTATAAAAAGGAGAACGTGACTAGGCCTACTTAAAACTGATTCCATACACAGCAAAGTCATGAGACTGCTTACCTGTCCATATTCCCAGGATAAAACTGTCCCCAATGAGTCTGAATCATTAAAGAACTAAAACATGTCTTCTTGTACAACACAATGTAAGTCTTTGTGTATGAATGAAACCTCAAATGTAAATATGGTTGGTTATGTCTTATGAGAACGTTTTTTACAAAGAACAGAAACTCTTATTGTATTAATGACAACTTAATTTTGTATTTCATTTTTTGAGGTTTGTGGGTCATCCTTCCTCACAGATTGTGCATGTACACTCAACAGCCTCCTCAAGTCTGTGTGATCCTTCTGGTGCTCCACTGCACTAATCCACCCCAGATGCTCCATGTGAGATAACCAAAAAGGCTGTCTTTTCTCGCCATCCACTGAAAACATAATTATTCACAATGGGTTCCTCCCAAAAAAGTCTGTAGTATCCCTGCTTTGGCCTACAGTAACATCTTCAGTCTTTAAATGGCCTATTTCTTAATGGCAAGTTCTTAAAGAAGTGGTCCGGCTCTGGGTGCGGCTGCCCAGGCTCCCAGTCTTTAGCTGAGATCGAGGACTTACGGTGAAGCGAGGAATCTCGACTTAGACTGCTGTCGAGGAGCAGGTCAGGATGAGGTGGCGGAGGCAGGATCCCTGGATCAGGATCACTGGTAGAGGAGCAGAGGGAGTCCGTTTTCATGGGACGATAATCACGGACGCATTCCTGCCTGGGGAGTGTCCGGCTAGTCTCGTGGACTTCGGTGCTACCATTAGAGGTATTCCTCCAATCCCACGTGTTCCCGTTGCCTGAAGAAAGATGAACAACCGGGTGATGAGGAGCGTGAGCGTCTACCGTGACAATGCTACTTCTGTCTTGCTCCGATGGGATGCGGTAGTATGGAGACTCTGAGCCAGTGCTGGAGGTGGCACAGGAAGAGGCGGTCTCGGAGGACTTTGGTGTGGTGATGCTACCTGGACCATGTTGCTTAGACATGGCGATGACCTGCATAACCCGTGGCTGGTTGGGCAATCGTGGAGGTTCTGGCATGGCAGCTGGTACTGGACTTCCTTTATCTGTCATGGACAGCCATTTAGCCCGTGTTGTGGCGCTTTTAGGTGACACTGGTGGTGGTCTGGTTGCTTCCTCTGGGATATGAACCAACTGCGGGGCACCGGGCCTCTGAGGCATCATCGCCCTGGCACCTCCTGCTGTTGCCGTTGCTCCCCTATTGGCTTGCACAGTAGGATAAAGGGAGGAGGGCATGCCCAGATCATCTGAAGCTTCTCCTTCAACTCCGTCAACTCCTTCTGCAGTTGTTTCTTCCTCGTCCCTCAAGCTGAGACAGCGCATCTCCATTGATTTCTGCTTCCATTTGGACACCAGCTGTTTAGAACGCTGAGAGTCCATTGGCACGTGGAAGGTCATGTGACGCTGAGCAGGCTCCTCCATAGCGTTGGTGTTAGCACGGGGCAGTGTATTACTGAAGGTCACCATGGTCTCCTTCCCCATTGGGCTGCGAGGAGCCAGGAGCTCAACATCTGCACTAGCCCTCTTTAGGCTGCCCATTGAGGCCTTCTCCCGACGCACCTTACGGTTCAGGCCAGCAACATGTGGCGGGGCCGATAGCTCATCGTTGCTCTCAGAAGCATGGGCCTTTTGGTACACCGAGTCATGTCCACGCTGTGTCAGTTCTCTTAGAGGATCTTTTTGTGGAGGAGGAGGCTGCTTCAGGGGCCTGGGGTAGGACTCTTCATTAGACCTAAAGTTCCCCACTGCATATAGTGCCTGGAGTGTGAGAAACAGTAACAAGGGTTCATGAGACATTTTTTACCTCATGAAGACAAATTCATTGGATTGCACGTACACCAAATATTCTCAAATGTGCTTATTTAACAGTTCATATTAGAACATTGGCCATTAATAATAGAGCGTTGGTTCTCACATTGCTGCTATAACAGCTTCTACAAATCTTGGAAGGTTTTCAACTAACAGGGTCAGTTTATTTTGTATTTTATTGTATTTTTTACTGTAAAAATGAAACACTTATTGTTATTCAGTGCTACAGAGTTTAAGTTTTATTACTTTTACTTTTTGTCTGTTGACTTTTTTCTGTTACCTATATACTATTGTAAAGTAAATGACATTTTTAGAAATTGTTTTAACCCACTTGACTGGTTAGAGAGATTATAACACAAAAGCATATCAGAGGAAAGAGACGAAGCAAAGAGATGACATGGAGAGAGTGAAAAGGCGCTGTGAAATTGTTCCTGATGAATCCTGGAGGATTTTTCTTCCTCTAATAGAAAATAAATCCTAAATATAGAGCTTGCAGTCGCCAGATTATAAAACAGTGAAAAGAGGAAGATAAATAATTCTTGATATCCTCTGCTAACCCAAAATTCATGCTGTCAAAGCAAAAGTTGTTCGAAGAGGCAAACTAAAAACAAAGACTCACTAGATAAACAGCGATGCCAGCCCCTATCACAAAGCCCACGTAGACGTCAGTCGGGTGGCTCCGATACTGGGTGATTTGGGTCAAACTTGCCAGGGCTGCTGCTATGGCAAACGCAAACACCAGCACAGGCTTCAGCAGCTTGGTACTGTCTGATATGGTGGCATTGAAGTACATCTGAGTAGAGAAACATAAGTATCACAACAACATGACAGCTGCTCTGCTAAAACCAATGACCAACAGAAATGACCAGAATTTTGGGTGAACTATCCCTTAAAGTTGATGTTTCACTGTTTCACTAAAGTTTTCCTGTAAAACTTCTTTGGGGACGTCTTTAAAGGTTTTACATAGTAGTAATTCAAAATGATTAAGTACAAAATTGAGGCTGGGGGTATAAACTCTTGTGCTAGAACAATTTTCTTATGCATGCTTAATCAAAGCATGTCAACTTATAAGGACATTTGATTTGTTTATTAATAAAAAATGAATAGAGGTGTTTGCTTTTTGATTATTGTTTTTCGATTTTATCAGGCTTGTTCAAAGATTTTTTCAAGGCATAATTTCCCTTCAATTCCATATGCTATAATATGATTTTTTTTTTTCAGAATAGAATTTAGAGCTAATTCAGTAGGTAAAATAGAGACTTTAATCACAGAATCTAAGAGTTAAATCTAGAAATTTAGCCCAGCTACCTAATTTTACTTAAATGGCAGCTATTTAATTTTACTTAAATGATTAAGTTTGATATTTGAGACATACATATTTCCATGGGGAAAGACATGCAACTCCTAGTCCACTTTACTTGAGTCAGTTACCTCTGTTTCATTTTTTACAATAACTGGTTTGTATGCTTTTTTTAAGGTCCGCCAATTAGATTCTACAGGATAACACTAATACCAATTAGAATTACCTAAAATACTCCAAATGTAGTTACAGCAGCTTGACTGTCCCTCTTAACTGTCCAGAGAGAATGACTTCATTAACAGTTGGAATCCCACATTGAGTTCAACGAGGCATAGCTAACAAAAGAAGACTAATGAGCATCTCAGGCTCTACAGCTGTGAGACACCAAACTGGCTATGGCCTATATAATCTGCACTTATTAGGAAATCAGCAGAGGTCAATCAGTCGACAAGGTTCTGCGCTGATGCTTCTAATAACAGTGCCAGCTCAGTGATCACAGTGGCAATTTTTTTTTTCAAATTACAAGTATTTTGCGTCCGATCTTTTTTATATCAAAGTTCCCTGAGAAAAGTAAAGAGAAATGCTTACCGAGATGTAGACGGCTGCGAAGCCAGACAGAGTGGCGTGCTGAGAGGGGAAAGTTTTCCTGATAACACAGACAGACAAAAAAGAGGAAAAAGTGACAGTGACTTCAGTAACACATCACATGAATTATCACAGAGCGCAGCCAAGAGTTTTAGCATGTGAGGAAGAAATGTAAATGAGCCAAGGAAGAGATGCAGCAGGAAAGTACTACGCTTCAGTGAGCAAAACACAATTTCATATCTGTTCTATAGCCTCCTCGTTCTATGTGCCGTCTGACAAGGATTTGGGGAGAAAAAAGGATGAAATCCATTTGTAATCCTTGTAAGGAAATGCTGCAAAGGGATATAAACTGAAAAACTAGAAATAAACACAAAGAATATCTATTTTTCATCCTGTTTAGTCCACACATTGGAAATGCAACACTACAGGGGCAAATTGTGTGTGTGTGGATTGCATACAAATAAACAATACTTTGTGTTTTAGCACGTATATGCAAATATAATATGCAAATCAGGTAACACCCTAAACACAACAACAAAATGAATTTACACTGGCATATGTGAGAAGGCATGGTGTTGTTTGTGTGTATTCACCTTGCTGACAGGATGGCATACTGGTCCCGGCCTGAGCAGATGTCCTGGGTTATGTAGAGGTTTTTATCGCAGGCCACACCCGGCAGTGTGTAGTTTGGTTTGCACACAGTTAGGAAGAAGGGAGCATGATAGCCAGTGGCCAGCTGGATAACGTCAGTCACTAATGCAGTGGCGCACAGCCCAAACACATGAACACCTGTGTGAGGATGAGAAACTGTCAGTGTGGAACTGTGTGAACAGAGCCAGACTTGTTTTTGTTTGTCTGTGTGAGTCTTACGTAGCCAACGCTCTACCATATGCTTCTACCAAAATAGAAAAAACCTGTAAAAATGTCTGAATGCTGTCAGTGTATGTATAATGAATGTCAGAAGTCAGAAGAGGTCCCAACTCCTGAGTATTAAAACTAAGAATAAGAAATCTAGTGGACCATCAAATTGCTCTCCTCGAGTACCATTTAAAGCTTTTTCGTGTACACTTTAGTAGAAGGACCAATTCTTGCTATTAACTAGTTGCTTATTAGCATGCCTATTAATAACATATTGGCTGTTTATTAGTATGCATAAAGCATTTATTCTACATGACCATATTCTCCCTAATCCTACCCAATACCAAAACTTAACAACTACCTTACTGTTTATAAGCAGCAAATTAGTAGTTTTTTGAGGCAAAAGTTAGTAGTTAATGGTTTGTTAATAATGAGAATTGGACCTTCAAATAAAGTGTGACCAATGTGACTAAAAAATGTGAAAATAGTAATGAGTTTAAGTTCATATTATTACATTATTACACTACCAGTCAAAAGTTTGGGATCAGTAAGATTTTTTTAAATGAAGACATGGAGACTCTATGGGCACTTCTATTTTAAATAAACACTGTTCTTTTAAACTTTCTATTAATTTCATTATTTATTATTTAAAAAAATATGTCTCATAGTTTCCACAAAAAATATTAAGCAGCACAACTGTTTTCAACCTTGGTAATAATAAGAAATATTTCTTAAACACAAATCAGCATATTAGAATGATTTCTGAAGGATCATGTGATACTGAAGACTGGCGTAATGATGCTGAAAACTCAATTTTTCCATCACATGAATAACAATAATCATTAGAATAATATAATTTTAACAATTATATTACAGTTGAAATAGTATATTTCTGCGATTGTAATTATTTAATATATAATTATTATCATAAAAAAGTCATTTATATGAAAATGTTATCTGTTCTCTTCTCAGCAATCACCTAAATATCAATATTGACATGGCAGTAAAAGGCATGCTGGGAATCTTCTCTATGGTCACAGGGAAGTGGCCTCAGTTTCGTGCTAATGGAGGAAGTGCCAGAGAGAACCTGGCACTGCAGAACGTCCAGGTACATAATAGACACTGATGCTATTAATAAATGTATGATTTTTTTATTAGTGACTTGTTGCATATTTTTTTGCAAAGAATACATACTTAACATTTTCAGAAAAAAAACAAAAACACTTTGGTTGACCACCATGAGAGTCTCAAAATCACTAATAATTAAAAAAAAACACACCTTACGCAAAAACACTGAATGTGCAATACTAAGATTGTTACATGTAGTTGTTGATGGGCATTTTGATACGACTTGTTGCTGATGATTTGTTTTATATGCTTTTTACATGACCCATGACATCACAAAAGCGCGGGCTTGAGAAAGCAGTTTCTGTCAAAGTGATGCTAATTTGCTGACTTTTTATATGTAGTTTGCTTGCATTGTAACACAACCACCACATTTTTCACAGAGTAATATCGCTATTTGTCACCCTAAGCGTCAAACGACCTGCAAATTTGCTGAGTTTGGGTTCTACCTTCACTACTTTAAAACATAACTAACATAGTAATATTATGCAACTCTTTCCAAGAAAATAGCTTGTGCTTTAGATTGGCAAAGTAATGCTTGATTAGAACCTATTTAAGATATTTAGACATTTATTATGTCACAACTTTGAAAGTGGTATAATGTGCTTTTAAAAGTAATTTAACCACTTAAAAGTTTGCATAGAGATAAATAACAGTTTGACTGGTATGATAATGTAAACTCACAAAAGAAGAAGATTCTAGTCATATCAGTGGCAATTTTATTCAATTCCAGTTTATTTGAATAGTTATCTGCATTATTGCCCTAAAATCCCTAGTGATCAAGACAGTGGTGAACAAAAACTAGGAACAAATAAATGTATCTTCAAATTTTATTTCTTACTGTCAAAAACTAGACACATCAAAAGAATCAAATAATCATGATTAGTCTTAAGATTTCCAACTTGTCTTTTTAAAACAAATTTTTTTTATATATATATAAATGTATTAAAAATGGTTGCATTAAACATTAAATATCTTGACATGTTAACTTTGACAGACTTTAAAATTGTTTAAATAATTATCTTTTATGACAACAAACCCCTGTTTGATTGCTAAAAACTTTTGCTTTTCCAAAATATTTCCAGACAATTGCCTATAGGTAGGTATATGGTAGTTTAAGACCACTGTCATACTGGTCAGTGAAACATGAACTAAGGTTATTTGAGGAAAATTTTAATTATCCATTAATGAAGAAATATGGTGAGAATTATGCAACAGATTAGGAATACCATACCTCTCATTTCACACCTGCATGTTTTTTTGTTTTTTTTACTTATATACTGTAGAATATCTGGCAACACAGGTTTCATTTGTTAACATTAGTTAACTACATTAGTTAACATGAACTAACAATTAACAGGAATTCTAAAGCATTTTATTAATATTAGTTTATTTATTAGTTTAATTACGCAATGTTAAATACTACATTAGGATCAAACATTGTAGATGTTAAAATTAGTTAATGCACTGTGAGCTAATATGAACAAAATTTACTAACAATATTAACTAACAAAGGTTAATAAATGCTGTAAAATACAGTATATTGTTTATTGTTAGTTCATTGTAGTTAATGCATTATCTAATGTTAACAAATGAGATCTTATTGTAAAGTGTTACTGCAGATCCTTTTGAATCTAAAGGGCTGATGTATGTGAGTGATGCATCTGTGTGTATGCTTACTCCAATACAGGCTCGTATCAGGATGATTTTGGCCTACCTCTTTGCCCAACTGTGCCTGTGGGCTCAGGGAAAACCTGGTGGTCTCTTAGTTCTTGGTTCAGCAAACGTTGATGAGAGGTGTGTCTTTATGTGTTCTTTCAGTATCCAACTGTCAATAGTAATGAAGGTTGCTTAAAGTATTTTTTTGTCTTTGCAGCTTGACTGGATACTTCACAAAGTATGACTGCTCCAGTGCTGATGTCAATCCCATTGGAGGTGTTAGTAAGATGGACCTGAAGTGCTTTTTGCAGTACTGTGTAAAACGCTTCCAGCTCACT
>JAUZSZ010000079.1:14949866-14963145 GCA_034780575.1 Labeobarbus marequensis | reverse complement strand
CTGCCTGGCACAAACACTAACACCATTTCAGGCCATCAGATTTATTGCTCCCTCTCTCCCCTATTACAATTCACATCTCTAAGTATCAGGGCACAGTCAGAGCCAGACTCAACCAAATATTTGACTATAGCACCATCTACAACTACAGTTTTTGCTGCATAATGTTGCTAAATGTTTGACATAGGAACAATATGGTATTAAAGGAATAGTTCACCCAAAAATGAAAATTTGCTGAAAAAGTGCTCACCCTCAGGCCATCTAAGATGTAGATGGGTCTGTTTATTTTTTTGGAACAGATTTGGAGAGGCAATTTAGCATTACATCACTCGCTCACCAGTGAATCCTCTGCAGTGAATGGATACCGTCAGAATGAGAATCCAAACAGCTGATAAAAACATTGCAATAATCCACACAACTCCAGTTCATTAATTAATGTCTTGAAAAGCAAAAAGTAAATCCATCATTAAGGTGTTTTAACTTTAAACCATCGCTTCTGGACCAAATGTGAGTCCATAATCTATAATAATGCTTCCTCCAGTGAAACAGTCCATCCCCTGTTGTCCTCTCACATCAAAATACAGCAACGTAGTTGTTTAGAACTGTTTCAGACTATTTTTTTTACTTGTAAAGGGTGCTTGATCTGTGCATATTTCTCTTCTGATTCAGACAGCTTTTTCATTAGAGAGTTAAAAGATCAGTTAAAAGATTAATGATATCATTAAAGGCCTTAATGATAGATTTATTTCTTACAAACACGCAGCATTTCGCTTCATAAGACACTCATTCTGACGGCACCCATTCACTGCAGAGGATCCATTGATGAGCAAGTGATGTAATGCTAAATTTCTACACATCTGTTCCGATAAAGAAACAAACCCATCTACATCTTGGATGGCCTGAGTTCATGTATAGTTCATTTTTAGGTGAAACATACTTTTAATTGGTCAGAGGTCATCAATAAACAACAAACACTGCTAAGGCAATGGTTGATATCTACAATAATAAAACCGGTTAAATAAAAGCAAATTACCAATGTACTTTCATACAACACAAAAACAGTCCTAAATTGTTGCCAGGCACTTACACCAAATTATGGGTATTATTTATGTATGGAGCTCAGATGTCCACACTGAATTATGTCTCATGCTCACTATCATTAGCCATGCAGTGCTGCAGGTGGTCCTAATTGACAGAAAGCCTTTAATTGTATTACATGCAAACAGTATGAGTGACATCACAATGGTGGTGGTAGCTTAAATGGGAGCCTGTATTGTGGCTCATTGACGGAAAAAAGCAAGTCATGGCCATGAGTCAGAGCTGAAAAAGCAAATTACGAGCATGTGGCTTTTCAGGAGCCAAAGCACAGAAAAAAATGAATTCACAAATGCACTGATAAATAGCTCTTGGTTAATTAAGAGCATGTTTTTTGTTTTGTTTTAGAGAATCTGTATTGTCCACTCATTTGGAAATTTGTCAAAGCTACAACGTAAAAATGTTCGTAATTAAAAAAGTACAAAAATTAATTACTTTAATGTAATTTTGCAGTAAAACACTGTACAAATGATTGTTTTTTGGAAGTACCTTTTAGAATACCTTATTTGTACTTTTATTATAGGTAAGTTCCATGTTGTGCAATAAAAAAGACAAAAGTTACCTAGAAGTCCCTGCTTGATGTATAACATTTGATTATCTTTTACTGAAATAAGAAATTATTCTTATTATTTCTGTCATCAGTTATGCACATTGCTGTATTAATGTTACATTTTATGGTTAAAGTGTATTATATTAGTACCTGTAGCAGCTAACATTAACATTCTCTTCTGCCTTGTGCAGAAGAATAAAATGAATGATTCAGTATAATACAGTACATAAAAAATACGGTGGGTTGCAGTGTAATAAAAACATGGGCGTACGGAGCAGCTCAATAAATCAGAATAAATAATCTCAATAAAAAACATAATCAATAAGACCAACAAATACATAAATATTGATTATTCAATTAAACAGCAAAGACCTAATAACCTAATATAATGGAACAACAGGAATGGCAATAATTTCCAATTCTATTTAACTGTTTAAAGACCATTCACAAGCAAAACGACCAATGATCAAACCACTTCTAAATAGGTGACAAACATCAATCCCTATTCCTACCAAAGAATAGAGATTACATCTCTTTCGATCAAACAGGATAAAAAAGTCTCCTTACCAACTATTTTTGTAAGTAGTAACAACTTGATATAGTGTAAATCAAGACGTGTATGTTTCAGCACCATGGTCAGCGCCGCTGTATTTTTACACCCCGATTATAAACAAAGCAGCATCCACGAGTAACTGCCATCATGTCACTGCATGGAGATTAACCGCCTAGAGCTCCGCTACAGACACATTCACAGGCGGTGTAATAAAAAGAAACCATTGCTTATCTAAAAACCCCAGTCATTAATAATGTAGATACGCCTTTCTATTGCATAAAAACATGTTATTGAAATGTAGACGTTCACTTGATAGCGATCTCGCACCGCCCCTCCTGTGAAACACAGCCAGCTGATAATACAACAAAATGTTTCTTTTCTCCTCGTTCTTCGTTTCTTTTTGAAACATCATGCAGTGTTTTAAATATAAAACACTGAGGAGTAAACATGTGTTTCGAATAAAGTTAATTGCGATAACATATCGTTGTTATCCCAAGAGAGTTGCTTTAAAACAGATTAGTTGTCAATAAAACAAAAAATAATTTTCATACACTGATTCTTTGCGCCTGAAAACTGTAATGAGTTCTTCTATGATTCTGAGTTGGGCTGAAATAGTCTAATGATGTCTAAGGTACATCCTGACCTAGGCTCCTGTCCTGGTTCGGTCAACACTTACCTGCCAGGCTGCCGCTGTCCAGCTGTGCCGATGCTGATGTGCGGTGCTGCGGCTCACAGCAGCGCGACACGGTGGCGTAGTCCAAAGGCAGGTGGATAACAAGCAGGAGGCATTTCCGTTTGTGTATCATATAATTCTCATCATAAACACTACCGATGATTTATCGTAATTTACCGCAGCACTGAAGGCGAAAAAATCATCATTGTAGGGATTAAGGTCGTCGCAGGGAGGGATACTTCACTGATGCTGCAAAAAGGGACGTACGCTCGTGTAGTAACGTAGGGGTTAAATTATTCAGACGCTGCCTCCACGTGATAAGAGAGCAAATTCATTATTTATTATCGTCGTCTACGTCAATGACGTTATAATAACATTGCGTGAGAACATCGAGCCCCTTTTGCTACAGGCAAAATTAATAATCCGTCATCATTCCGCTATCAAAAGCACGATGGGAAAGAAACAGGAAGCACTCTCTCTGCATCAAATGAAAAGATGCAAAATCCGGAAGATGAAAAGTGAGGTAGCTGTTGTTTATGCGTGGTTTAAATCTACCCAAGAACATAAATGTGTAACATTTGAATCCTGTCACAGGTTTTTTGTTGTTGTTGTTGAGGTATGCGCTTCAAAATATGATATAGAATATTTCCATATTTGCCTGCTACACATTAAAGTTGTTTTGAAATCTACAATTTATCCCTAAATTGAGTAAATTACATGCAAAGAGTATTGTTGGAGTATTTTTTTCCTAAAGAATTAACCCCCCCCCCTACATTTCATGTATAATTCAGTGCAATGGTTGCCTTTTTTTTTACTCTACAGGGGAAAACATTTTTTTTTTTTTTGAAATCCTGTATGATTTTATTTTTTATTTTATTTTATTTCATCCCACAAAATCTCTATTTTTAAACAATCTATTTAAAAATGGTAAACTCTTACAGAATAAAATGCAACATAGTATAAATACAAATTATTCCAATTATAGAAATATACCCTACAAATTATAGACAGTAATTCTACAGTAATTCTACTGTCCACATTTTTACCTGTGTCTATTGTTTGTCTATTGTTTATAAGGTTCAATCTCTATTAAAAGTAATGAGTTCAATTTGCAAGTATGAGTCATGCAGTATTACACCCTGAGTAATATTCAGTGGCTGGGGAACATTGTTCAATAACAGACATGAGTTCTCCTGCAGCAGGATTTTAAACACATGGCCTCAGTTCAGTGTGTTGGGTTGCAGTTTCAGATCTTTTGCTGTTGCTCTTTTTTTCATGGTGAAAATGTCAAATACCCTGCAGTTCTCAAGCCATGTGTGTGTGATGAGTCTTTCTCTTCAGAGAATATTTGGTGGGGGGAAGCACTGTCTCCATCAAATCTGTCCTCTCAAAGAGGCCTGAGGACCCTGACCTTGGCCCAGTGTCTCTTCCCAGCTCTCAGCCTCTGGCCCAGTCTCTCTGGCTTGGTTGTCACATGTAATAAGGGCTGAGGGCATCTCAGAATTGTTTGGGTGAAGCATTCCTCATTATAAAACATATAAGTTTGATTCAGCTGCTTTGTGTTGTATCCTAGTGCCGATCAATATGGAATCAGGTTTCCTAATGTGTAAAGAGATCGTTATTCAACAAGATTATGAAAATGTCAAATGTCAATCAGATCAGCAGATGCATTGACAGGAAGTATCTTCCATTTCTCCAACTGTTTTTATCTGTCACAGCCTCTTCTCACATCAGTGTCAGTTTCACAAAATCCATTACATCCGAATTAACTGTCAGTGCTGCCAATCAATATTCAGTCTGGTGTAATTTTAGAAAATGAGAAGTTTTTATTTCATTGACATTTTTTTAATGGTTTTAGTTTTAGTTAATAATAATAATAATAACAACCCTGATACAGTTATGAAGTTATGACAGTTTCCAAGCCCAAAAGGCTGGCAACTCTGTCAGAGAATTAATGTTTCAGAGCCTGTCTACTTTCATTTTGAGGGAGCTGAACTGAGTGTTTTGGTCTTGCCTCTAATTGGCAGTGCTCAGATGTTACCCGTGATCCCGCTTCTCTTTGAGGCCCAGACTCGCCTCAGGAGCGAGACCCTGTCGCCTGCTCATTATCATTAGCGGTTAGCCCTGATTGCTCAGATGGTGCTAGGCACGCAAGTTAATATCTAGCGATTCTGACTTTCGTCTCTGAATTACGACATTGTATCTCGCAATTGCAAGTTTATTTTCGCAATTCTGAGAAAAAAAATATATAAACTCAGAATTGCAAGAAATAATGTCAGAATTGTGAGAAAGCCTATCAACACGCAAATTAAGAGAAATGATGACTATCATAAAATAACTTCTATATTATGACTATAAAATCTATATTATTTTGTCAAAATAAATTAAAAATATGATATCAAAATTAACAGTGTTAAATGCTACAAATTAATTTAGGCATTGCAAGATTATAATGTACAGTAAAAAAAATATACAAATTCATTTAAAAAAAAGAAAATGACATATTACATTTAACAGTGCCATATTAATCATTTATTTTTTTAGATGATGGCAAAGATCATTTAATATATATATATATATATATATATATATATATATGTATGTATGTATAACATTGACTGATAACACCACTGACCAACAAATAATTGATAATATTGGCTGATCTCTCTATTTATTTTTATCACACAGGGCAGAATCAGTTGACAGAATCAGTTTTGAAGGGTTTCACTGCATTACCAAAGCATTTGTGTGCACTTTTGATTGCATATCGCCGGCAACACACGTTGCTTCTGAAAACACTTTATGGCTGTCCATAATGTTATGAGATTCTTGGTAATTATGGTTTATTCTACAAAGTGTAATTGCACCCTTTAAGTCTCATTGTGATCTTATTTAGTGTCTGGGTAGATTGTGATTCCCTTAGAACCGGCTTTTCTTACAGTAAATAAAATAAACGGTCACCATATTCTCTACAGATGGACTGTTCCATTTGTAAGATGTTTGGTACACCACTGACTCCATAATCCACGTAATAGCCTTGCCTCTATGAAATCCATTACAAAACAATAAAATCCTGATGATTTCATGCTGCATTCCCACTTGTACATTCTCATGCACTCTGTGAATTGCAACAGACTTAAATAGTTCTGACTGGTTACTACCAGACCACAAATCTATCCACCTCTGCTTCTAGACACCAACTCTGAATGGAGCTTCAGGACCGCAGATGACTCAGAGAGGCTTGGATTGGACCAGAAAGTTTAAAGTCAAAACCAACTCATTTTGTGCCAATGATACAGTCAGCCATGCAAAAACGGAATATAAAAGTAGTCAAAAATATTTTCTTTTGGAGTAAACAGTGGCAAACACTATAAAGCACTATAGCTTGAACAGAACATTTTTCCTTCTACTTTTATTAAGCTTGTGTCACTGGGGATCTCTCTCTATGGAGAAGAGCCTTGTGCTGTTTCTCTCTTGGTGCCAACAGGGAGTTCGACAAGTCTGCTGTGATTGGATCTTTCTTTTTCATCAGTCATCCAGTGGGAGGGCCAAGCTCCTATCAGTAAAGCAGGGCACCATCTGGTGCTAGAGTTATCCAGACTGAAATGAGATGGGGGGCTCATAAGGAGGGCTAATTAATGGAAACACTGTAATGGGCAGGATGTCAGAAAGGCAATGATACCTCCCATTCTTTGATCAATAGAGATTAGTCATACTGTACATTCACTTCAAGCGCATTATAAAATGAAGAACAAAATGTCATTTAGACAGTAGATATAACTCGACACAGTATCATTATATAGCTATGAAAGTCCTGAATGGTGTATTTTTAAAAAACAAATGCATTTACTCAAGTCTAATGTTTCAGATCTATTTTCCATTAATACCTAAAGTGCAGTTTGTAAGAAAAAATGCTCTGAGCCGGATGAGCAGAAAACTGATTCGAAGCAGCAGCTTTTATGAGGGAAGTAGCTTTCGAAAGTGGAAATGTTTTGTTGAAGGCATTTAATTGTGCGTGGCTGATTACTGCTGACACACTGAAGGCCTCCAGGTGTACTTATGTGGCAGAATCATTACCAAAATGTAAACTTGTGCAAAGAGGAACGTCTGCTAGAAAATGAATGTAAACAATTGGAATTACACAGAGGAAATTGTTCTCTAAATCAAATCATCTCAACTAACCACATCCACACTAACATAGCACATTTTTAAATATAATAATCAACACTCAACTTAAAAAAATGTATGTAACATTTAACAATGCAGTTTTGAAATTAACTTATAAATTATAAAATTTCTAGGCTATTTGTTGAAATACATTAATTTACACAGTGGCTGTCATACCTTGTTTCATAACATATTTATTTAACCATACATTAAATAATTCATCACTAACAGGTAAAGTAAAATATAATTTGTATATAGCCTAATATTTTGTGCAATGCTTGAAAGATGCGACTTTGATTCTTATCAAAAGTAACAATATGTAAAAGTTTCCAGTGACGTTTCACTCGTACAGTGGATAAAACAATGCTGTATTTGTTCGGCAAAATTTGTTTTGGGAAATTTTCGGTACAAATACATGTACCATTACAGTCCTAATATGTATCATATAATAGTAGTGAAAAAAGTCCCAAATGGTCCCATATATGAATTCTGTATTCTAATATAATATCATGTGTGCATAATATTTTTAAACTTTTCTGATTTTTTTTTTGTTTTTTTTTGTTTTTTTTGTTTAAGGCCAATGCTCTGAATGATATATTTACTTTTCTTTTTTATTAGTCTTGCATACCTTGGTGTCACTTTGAAAGATGTTGCAGGCCTATTGTTTGGCTGGCTTACATGAAATAAAATGATATCGGGAGTATGATGCCTGCCAAAACAGGATCAGACTTCAAAGCCAGCAGACAGAGAAAGCACATGAAGCTAATTTGATCTTTATATCTCCATTTCTCACCCTTTCACCCCTGTTTTTGACTCTGTTTTAATTGCTTTAAATTCTTTGGTAAATCTTGATGATCTCAATGCGGTTTCCATAGTAACGCTATCTGCAGTGCATGAACAGCATTGTAGTTGCTGTGGGAACAGAGGTCGACTCACCTCAAAAAGAGATAGTGATTATATGCATGGAACTTCAGCCCTTTTATTATAACTTACTGAGGACACACACTCACTCACACACACACTTGGCTACAGTGAGAAATGGCTGCAGGAGCAAGAATCTTACTCTGTAGATACTGGATATCATATTCGGCAAAATGATCCCTGCTGTGAAAGTACTGGCCGTGTGGACTATACATGCTACGGCCTAGATGCAGCACATTTAAAAAAAGTAGTTGTGACTGAGACTGTACTAGTATTGGTGAGTAGGTGTAAAAACTATCTTGTCGAGTAAGTTTCTGTCTGCACCTACACAGCTGTCCAGTCACATTTACTTGGGATCCGGCCAGGCCTGATTCCCTCCTACAGGCCCATTCATCTGCCATCCACATGGCATAACCATCCTGTTTCTTCTAAGTCATCTGGACTGAACGCTCTATGATCTTAATGTCTAAATCCCCATATAACCAATCCAAACCACCATGTACGTTTCTCCTCCTCTTAAATAATGCAATATCTATTAAGAATTCATTTAGCCAGACTTCATTTTTCAGACTTGTGTGTTTAATATTCATAATATTGTGGTTGTGAAGATTTATTGTGTAATTAAAGATGGCAGTCTTTTGGATTGGCGATATGGAAAACCTCTTTTGCAATACACAGTATTACTCGATCATCTGTGGAAAGATAATCTGAATTATGTACAAACCTTGTGCTTTGTGCTCCACTGCTACTCTTTTATATATAAACTATGACTTTGTATGTCCTCAGCATATTTGTCAGTAGCCAAATTTCAACATTAAGGCAAGATGCCTCAACTAAGAGTGCCAAAAAGTTTTTAGACACTGAGGCATTACACTTTGCGTCAGAATGCTGGACCTGTTCTAGAAACAACTTTGTTGCATACTTTTATCCTACATGTAGCTTACTTTAGAAAAAAAGTAATAGTAACTTTACATTGTAAACACATACAGTTAGGTCCATATATATTTGAACACAGGCACAATTTTTATTATTTTAGCTGCTGACCAAAACATATTAATCAAGTTAGAGTAATATAATGAATATGGCTTAAAGTGCACACTCTGAGTTTAATTTGAAGGTAGGTCATTTGAGAACATCAAAATTGAAGGAAACATTAAAGAATTACAGCTCTTTACCTCTCCCCTTTTTCAAGGGACCATAAGTAATTGGACAATTGACTCAAAAGCTGTTTCATGGACAGTCATGGGCTATTCTTTCATTATTTCTACATCAATTAAGCAGGTAAAAGTTCTGGAGTCGATTCTAAGTGTTCCATTTGCATTTGGAAGCTGTTGCTCTGAACACACATCGTGTGGTCAAAGGATCTCTCCATGCAAGTAAAACAGACAATTGTTAGGCATCAAAATCAAAACAAATCCATCAGAGAGATAGCAGGAACATTAGGAGTGGCCAAATCACCATTTTGGTTAATTCTGAAAAAAAAAAGAAAAGAAAAAAAGAGTGCACTGGTGAGCTCAGCGACATAAAAAAGGCCTGGACGTCCACGGAGGACAACAGTCGTGGATGATCAGAGGATCCTCTCCATGGTCAAGAAAAACCCTTTCACAACATCCAGCCAAGAGAAGAACACTCTCCAGGAGGCAGGCGTGTCACTGTTAAAGTCTACAATCAAGAGAAGACTTCACAAGAGCAAAAACAGAGGGTTCACCACAAGGTGCAAGCAAGGCCTGATTAGACTTTGCTAAAAAAAAAAACATCTAAAAAGACAGAAGCAGCCGGAAGAATTCTGAAGTGTTTAGGGATATACTGTCTTCCCACATTCAGCCAAATGCAGCAAAGTTGATTGGATGGTACTTCACAGAACAAGTGGTCACTGACCCAAAACATACAGCAAAAGCAACCCAGTAGTTTTTGAATGTAAGAAAGTAGAATATTCTGCAATGGCCAAGTCAATCTACTGATTTTAACCAGATTGAGTATGCATTTCACTTGCTGAAGAAAAAACTATAAGCAGAAAGACCCAGAAACAAGCAACAACTGAAGTCAGCTGCAGTTAAGGCCTGGCAAAACATCACAAAGGAGGAAACCCAGTCTCTGGTGATGTCCATGAGTTCAAGACTTAAGGCAGTTATTGCCTGCAAAGGATTCTCAACAAAATATTACAAATGAACATTTTATTTATGATTATATTTATTTGTCCAATTGCATTTGAGCCCCTGAAAATGGGAGGACTGTGTATAAAAATGGCTGTGATACCTAAAAATGTTGTTATATTTTTGTTCAACCCCTTAAATTAAAGCTTAAAGTCTGCACTCTTGATTGTTTCATTTTAATTCTATTCTGGTGGCATACAGAGCCAAAATTATAAAAATTGTGACCAAATATATATGGACCTAACTGTATACATCTGTGCTAGCTTTGTAGTTTTAATGCAGTTATTATTAATTTGATTTTCCATACTTAACCTAAATTGTCCTTATATTCACCAATCTAATCATAAATCACTAAAGAATATTAATTTCTCTCTAGTTCATTTAAATCTGAAATAATATTTGACCAAGGCTGTTTCTCAGGACTGAAAATGTAAATATCGGTAAGAAGATATAAAATAACACTGATAGACTGTGTCAGAAAAAATGAATAGATTTAGTGTGTAATAATAACTGCAATCTTATATTTCTGCTCCTATTGTGATGTAATATTATATGAAATTGGAGACAACTCCAAAAGACCTGGAATCAAACACCCCTAGTGTTTGTTCGGTTTGTAACATCTGCCTTGCCTAGAGTATAACCTTCACATCAAAACTACAGTTCAGGAAGTCCAAATAAAACATCTTATTCAAATAAAAACAATACATATATGTTACTAATATCCTTCAGAAAGATAATACTCTATTCAAACATATACGAGAACGAAAAAGAAAAGAAAAAACGAAGAAGGAAAATGTTCAAAGTATGAGCTGATCACTGGTTGTTCGTGGGTTATCATACTGGAACAGAGACAAAGAGATGAGTGACAACAAAAGCATCAGCACCTGCCATCTATAAACACTGCATTGGTCAAACAGGAAATTAAACTAGCTAAGTAAACTCAGGTAATGTTAACACCAGCCTCTCCCAACCAGAAATGCAAGCAATATGAAAATATTGAGCATGTGCTTGTCACACACCAATTCAGCAGTGAATTTTCCTCTTTTTTCAATGAATTCTCTATTGGAAGACTAAAAAAAAAAACACACCCCAAGGTTGTTACACACTAAGCAAAATTGTGAGTCTATTATTTGAATATCATTTGGCACGGAGAATTCAAAGTATAGGTCAGATAGAGTGTTCTGTGCTTTGAGAATAATCTCTCTGCTGTCCTTGAATGAGCTCCAAACGTGTTGCCAATTATATCTGGTATCAAAGGTCACTGGTGCAGGGGCTAAAAAAACAAAGAGAGCGAGAGCAGCAGACAGAGAATATGACATAAAACGCCTGAGCTGCAAATGAGTCTTTTACCAGCTAGCATTTTCATCATGTCGGTGTCATGAATAATGAGTCTGAGGTCTGCAGGAGTGTATGGGCAGCTGTCTGATAGTCCTCTGGCAGTAACCACTGCTGCTATTAGATGATATAAATAGTCAGTTTACAAGAAACAAAGAGCGATTTAAAAAGACGAGGGAGAGGATAGAGAAGGGAAAGATTTCCATTTAATAGGGTCCTGCTAACAAGACCTGCATGCCCATTATTCATCCCTTATTGTGAAGTTTACATGGATCGTTTTCTTTGGCTGACAGAGGAAACAATTAGGCTAGAGAAGGCAATGGATATTTAATGAGTCTTATGAGCAGAAATAAACATAAACCTACGGAGGAAGATAAATCCTTCCCGTTAACCCAGACGACTGAACATTATATAGCTGTATACACAGTGATTTTCAAAGTTCAACATTTCATTAAGGTGGATTATTGCTTGTGTGAAACCTTATATTACGGCTTCAAATAATTGTTCACATAAGTAAACATTTTCACTTTCATTTCAAACATGATCTGTGTTGCATCAAAAATGGTTAACTGAATATCTAGGTTGACCTCTGCACCATCAATTTTGCCCAGAGCTTGTCATCTGCTCATCACAAACAATGTCCATGACTACCCTTTTGTGCCCTTCATCGCTTTCACAATGAAACGAACAGGCTCTTTAAATGGCTGGTTCCCTTCAGATTATCCAAGCCTTAGAAAAACAAGCCCATCCTTGTGTGACCACCTGCAACCTGAATCTGCTTTACTTGCTTTACTCTGCACCATACGTTTGTGTTAGCACAGCTGGCTTTCTATGGCCAGGGATGTGCACCTCTTCTTCAAGTTGGGTCAAATCTCCTGAACCTCCAGCTGTATCTGAACTCCACAGTGCCCATCAGCTACTGTCCTCATGTTACTGCTGCCTTATCCTCAGGCCTGAAACAACCTGATATCTGACCTTTCATATCAAAACAAAAATCTTTTTCCACACTGATGCAACACAGATTCAGGGGATCCGTTAGTTATCCTGCCAAAACTGTAGACCATTTGGGCCTAGAAAGCTGCACATTCTATAAAAATAAAGCAATTGCAGGAGAAATGCAATCTCAAATATTTCATTATATTATAGTACAGTGCTTAAATTTATACCATAGGGAACAGATTTTACATTGGACATCAAATAGCGACCAGAAACAAAACCAAAAATAATAATAATAATAATTTTATCTTTACACTAAAAAAATAAATAAAATACAACTTATTTTGTTAGACTAACTATGAATGTAGAAAAAATCCACATTAGATAAACTAAATAAAGTAACTTTTTTGGGTCTACGAACATACTGTGTGTTTCTTGTTAAAGCATGGGTTCTTATAATGACAAATATTTGTTATTGAGAATTAAAAGATGTTTTAGCTCTATGTATTGTTTTAGAATATTTTGTTGTAAAGGTTGTTGTTTCAAGTCACCATTAGAAAAATTAGAGTGCCGCTTTAGATTGTATACAACTTGCTTTGGTGTATTATGTAAGTAATTTTATATATCCTTTTAGCTCAGCAATCTGATACACATACTGCAAAATTGATGTGTGTATATTATATTATATATATATATATTAGTGCTGTCAATCAATTAAAAAATTAACTAATTAATCGCACATTTTTCTAAAATAAATCGCGATTAATTCCACCTAACATTAAAGTTTTTAAATATACTTTTATATTGCAATAATTTCACATCCAATCTTCAAATGTACAATGTACAAACAACATAAAGACAGTATATTTTTAATATTTCTTTAATGGCATCTTTTTTAT
>JAUZSZ010000079.1:14884290-14895473 GCA_034780575.1 Labeobarbus marequensis | reverse complement strand
TCAGTTCTTTAGCCAGGGCAGTCAGATCCTGAAGAAAGAGAGAGATAACTAATTAGAACAGTAACACTGCTATCTTCAGTAGCTGACAGTAGTTCAGCTGTTGATATAGTGACAATAGCCCAGTTGCTGATTTTTTTTCAATGTTACATTACTGTTATTTTTCCTCGAACCATCAGAATTCTCAAAAATATACTGGATTATTACAATGTAACACAAGTCGGCGCCAATAGCCTCATGGGCAGTGAGCTCACATAAACGCCATTTCGCTTCTGGTGTCCCTTTCCTGATCCAATCTGAATCAGTCCGCATGATGGTTCAAGAAAATGAACCTGTTCAAAAATGTTTCACTGATTCATCTGAGTAAGTTCACAGAATTCCTATAGCTTTACTGAGGTTTAAAGGGTTTATAACTGTGCTAATAAAGCTCCAAATTTAAAGAATGTGTCCCAAAACTGGTGATTACAGTCAGTAATATATAAAGTTCATTCTTACTCAACACAGCAGGTGCACAAATTTTATTAGAGGTTTGCTCCAGTAGAAGATGATTCAGTTGTAAAATTCTCACATATTCAGATACTTTTTCTCCCACAAAAGAAAAATTCTCAATGATTTACTGAGTACTTTGGAGGTCTCATGCAAAGGTCATCAGTTTGCATTTGACCTGTAATCCCAGCTTTAGGCCCAACATAAAAATACCCCCTCCTGAACTTTAGTTGCTATAGAAACAACAAGGCTCCCAACGGACAGCTGGGGTTATTTGCGGTGGGGCGAGATAATCTGAGCCAAGTGGGGAGAATAACACACCCACACACAGAGTCCATTGACAAAGCCACTGGCAATCCAGCTTGGTGAGAAAGTTGAGAGGGTGAAAGAGGACAAGCTTTTCTCAAGTCAGCGTTGCTATTGAGATTAGCAGGCAAGAATTCCCACAGTCCTCTGCCAAGCAACCTTTAGATTGAGAGGGACTGAGAGAAAGATGGATGGGAATGTTACCAACCCTTACTCTGGCTTTCCAGCCCTGATTGAGGTTCAGGTGACAAGACAGATAAAGAACAGTGGAGAAAGAGAAAACACAGGAGAAACGTGCAGAAAGAGCTTTGGAACTGGTTAATACAAATTGTAATTCAGCTAATTATGAAGACAGCTCTAGCCCTTTGTTCAAACATTAATCATGCCTCAAGAGAAGTTTCCTCAAATAAGGACTTGGGTTGTCCAAGCCAAAATAGCTCACAGAGAAATAAACCTGCCATAAAAAAACAAATGTAGTATAATAAAAAAAGATGGGGGGTGGTTTTTCATGCAAATGTAGGAAAGCATAGCACTGGCAATGCCAATGTCAAGGGCATGATTCCCTGGCAATGCATAAGCTAATAAATTGCTTATCTTTTATGCATTGTGCTTTTATAGAAATTGACTTCCATTGCATTTATGTAGATATATTTTACATAATTTTTAAGTAGTTGTAGGTGTAATTTTAGTTTATCTAAAATTATACTAATATAATTAATATTAATAAAACTGATAATTATTCCAAACAAAGTCTAATTTTAAATATCAGTTTTGGCCAGCTGTTTCAGCCAAGTTTCAGCCAAGAAATTTCATTTCAGTGTATCACTTATCTAAAAGCTTTGAGAGTTCACAAGTGGAAAACTGGCAGAGGGGACAGTCTGGGGACAGTCAACCAGTGGGACATTTGGCCTCCAACCGTAAAACAGCATCGGGGTCTGAAGGTTGTTTAGTCTAGAACTGTGTTTGGAGGTCACATCTACATCCAAAGAGAACTAAAAGCACCTTCAAGCAAATGCTAGATAAAAATGAGGTGACAAAGTAGGTTCAAATAGTAGTGTACTGTCCATATCGAGAAATGAAGAATGGCCAGATCATATTTAAGGGCTATTGGGATGCATCTTACCGCAGGTCGACCAGGTTTGTTCAACTCTCTGCTTTCTTCCTGAATGGGTTTGGAAGTCTCCTGTAATGCCACTGGAGATCCTTCTGATTTACCAGACCCTGGAAAACAACATAACACATGTTTGAGATTAAAGGACATCATATGTAAAAGTTTAAGAAAAACCCATACCGATCGACCCTTATTCTGATTATTGGTGAGGAGATGTAAAAGACAACTTGTTCTCAAACAGAATGAAAACTAAAATATAAACAAAAATATACAAAAGGTGGACCCTACCTATCTTTACAGCACCTAGAAATACACCTACTAGACTGGACTAAAGATTCAAATAGGCAAACAATGTATCCACCATGTCATACTATACTTCCACTTTACTCTCTGGAGGACGAGCGCAGTACTGCACATCTGACATGGTGAACAGAGTGGAACTGCCCAGCAAAAACAACCAGAATTAAGTCTGAACTAGTGCCAGCTCCTCCAGTCCCTTGGAGACTGTCAGACTGGGGCATTCTGGGAGGGCCACATCTGCTCCAGTCACTCACAACACAACACCCACACTGGCTTGTAAAAAAAGGTTTGCTCATGGCGAGCCATGTTTAAATCAGGCCTGGATCAAATCCTGATCCTTTCTATCCCCCAATTACCTGTCTGCCTCTACTGTCCTGTAAATAAAAGCTAGAAAACGCCTTTCTTTTGGACGGTGTTGTGCAGTGGTTAAACCTCAAGGCTGCTTTCCAGAAGGTTTCGGGTTTGATCCCTCAAAACATGAATTAATCACCATATAACTTACTCCAGAGGGATTGTCCCAGTAAAAACATTGTGTCAAGTTTTGTGAGATGTTCATTGAAAAGATTTCTGGAATTTTAGAATTGTTTTGTCCTCATTACAGAAACTCAGGATGACTCAGAAGACACGGCATTCTCACCTTTGGGCTGGTTCCTCTCACTGGATCCAGGCTGCGAGCCGCCCTGAGAGCTGGGTGTGCTGGAGCTGGAAGAGCTGTTACTGCTGGTTCTCTGCAGAGCTACATCCAGGGACAACTCTGTCCTCCTCAGGTCTGGATTACTGCAGAGTTCAAGATACAGTCAGTGCTTCAATATACCAACATAGAGCAACGCCTCCAGCATGTGATCTGACTGAGAGCTGAGTTGAGCTGACCTGGTGCGGATGAGCTGGGAGGCCACTCGCCCCCCTCCACCGGACTCCCCGTTCCCAGGAGAGTTCTTCCTCACCAGAGCAGGGGAGATAGAAGTGGTCCGCTGAGGCACCTGGGTAGTACCGCACAACTTTAATCAAACACACAAATGACCAAACGTCAGAGACGAGGGATCATAGCGTGAGCACAACAATCAGTTCTCTTGAATAACAAAGACAGACTGTATATTTTATTAATAGTTCAGAATTTTGAGGTCAGTAAGATTTATTTTTTGAAAAAGTAACACTTTCGTTCAGAAAGGACACACTTCTTCATCAGAGGAATAAATTAAATTTTAAAACAATAGAAAACAATATATTTGAAATAGCAATAAAATTTTACATTACTGTTATGACTGTAATTTTTAAATCAAATGGTGAGCATAAGATGTCTTTCAAAAACTTTTTTTTTTAATCATACTGACCCCAAACTTTTGAAATGTTTGAGGTATTTGTCAAAAATATTATCAAAAGTTCTCTCTTCAGGTGTGAAGCCTTGAAAATAGGAAAAAGTAAAGCTCATCTTTAAAGTACACTACTGTATAATTCTGACCTTGGGAGGAACGTCTTCTTCCATTAGCCAGGGGGAACTGCGGTCAGGCTTTTCCTCACGACTGGCCATGCGAGGGGCTGGAGGGGGCATCTCTGAAGTCGGGTCAGAGTTCTGCCGTGGCATCTCTGGCCGATTGGACACCAGGCTCTCCTGAAAGGCTGAAACGCCCTTGGCAGATTGATCATGCAAGGACTGAGAGACTGACAGAGAGGAGCTATGGGATCTCACTGGAACCAAATGAGCCATCTAAGAAGAGGAAGAAAGAATTAAGTGCTTAGATCAGGATTCTGACACTTTTTCACCAATGAATTTTCATGACCTTTCCAGTCATTGGTGATTACAGGATAAGGATGTTTTAGAAATTATTTTATAAGGAATTATCATTTGCTGGGTAGACTTCCATGTGTGTTCCATGTGTACCTTTGAATAAGAACATTTATTTATACTTATTAGATGTCTCCAATAACACCCCTAAAGGACAGAATAATGTTTCACACTGGCTTCTGAACATGTTTTATAATAAATTAATTAGGGATGCACAATATTAAATTCTGCATAATAACCCGGCAATTATTTTCATATTATGGTCAACAAATGTCCAATATTAAAATTCAATCTTTTTAAATGCTGCAAGTGAATTTATGCATCACATTAGTATGAAAAAAATGGATATTCCTTTACTAAAGATAACAGAAAATTAATAACACTACTAAAAATAAATAAATAAATAACTGATACAGTACTGATATACTGAGCAATAAGAATTAATGCTTTGAACAAAAAACCACGTTGTACCTGAGGCTCCACAGGGCGGTGCATAGGAGGGGTCCGTGCCGGCTGCATACCCCCACTGCTAAAGGACTCTGAGCGTGGCGGAAGGGAAGGGTCGGAGATACGGTTAGCCACTTTATGCTGCAGGGCAGGAGAACTCTGGCGGTTCAGTTTAGAGCGCTCCTCAACCTTCATGAATAATAAAAAGTCACATAAGAATAGGCCAAACAAAAAACGCAGCCACCACCAACCAAACAAGCAAAAACTAGCAAGGCCCTGCAAAATGCTCCAGAAAAGACATGTTTGGAAAATGCACAAGCAAACACTAAAGTTAACCAGTTGAAACTATCACACCATCTGAAAGAGAAAAGCAATCTATTCAGCTAGAAGCTGAATTAGCCGTTGCATGTTGATCGGGTCATTCATACAACAATCGGTTAGAGCAGACCAGCACCTTCTACTAGCAGAGAGACTGAAGACCTTTGAGAGGTGAAAGGATAGAAAGTATTTCAATGGGTAAAGAATCTGCTTTGGCAATAGAAAAAGCCAATATATGAGAAACTGCTTGACAACTAGATTAAAGGATTTCTGTTCCAGTCTAGTTTCTAAGAAAGTCATCAAGGTAATCAGTGCAGTTTATATAAACCCATATCTATATTTATGAGATAACTAGTAGTCTTTCAGTGTCTCACAACTTGAGGGCTTCTTGTTTGCACCAACAGATCTTTTCAAAGAACAAGACAGACACTGGTTAACCATCTCAGTGTCTCAGAATTGCAGATTCCTATCAGGGAAGAAGATTGTCAAATTCAAAAAGAATGAGTGGTTAGTGTGGAGATGAATGGCATCTTGCTCAGAGATATGATATGTCTAGAGTCATAATTAAGGTTATTTAAAAGGGCATTCTAAATGGCAACTATATGACCCATCGTTGGTGTCTAATAGAACTGGTTACACTGGTTGAGAAGCTATTTTTGTAGCAATATGACAAAAGAAATTTGTCTGTTTTCAGTGAGCATGAAACTGCTACGGGACATGATACAAGCACAGCCATTAAGAGGAAATTAGTTTTTTAATATACAGTAGAGTGCTGCAGGAATGAGTCTTAAAACCTGGAAATGAGATGTTCCAGAAGTCAATGGTTTTTAAAAAAAAAAAAAGCCTGAAACAACATCTGTGGTCAACACAAGGTCAAAATATTTTCACATTTTATACTATTCATAAAAGTTGTTCATTTGTGAAGATTATATTGAACAAAACATGCTACAGTTAGCCACAGATCTCGTTTTCTATTCAATTATTTTTCTTATTAAATCCTCTCAGCTTTTCTGTTGAGGGAACCAGGGTTATGCTAACGTTCAGGTTTGCCTACAAAAATGACGTCTTTCATACAGCACTTATGTGGACTTGGAATAAAGACTAATGCGATTTTGCTCACTAGGCAATCTACTGTGGCTTTGTGCTTATTGTGGCTAGTTAGGACATGGTGTAGAGAAACAAAATTCATGGAACTGATTCAGCTTTCCAAGAGTACTTCCAGAAATCTGAACACTTCCCAATACATATAAAATTCAATGGATGTTTTTTACATTAAACATTAAGTTTTGAACATTTCCCAAAAGTGGTTTGATTTAAATGATTTGAGGAGTTTACCACATGCCACCTTGCGAGAGAAAAAGAGGCGCTCCAACACCAAAGGGCAATGCACCCAGAAGCACCCAGCAATGGGCTACACTGATTATAAAGGCTTACACAAACACAGAGGGGACCCAGTCGGGGTGGTGGGCCATCAGAATCAGGAGGATCAGGGGCAAACTAATGACAAAGGGGCTTTTCATGATGTCACTGATGGGTAAGAGCCAGTAAAATAGGAATAGAAGGAATGGGGACATGCATAGTACTGATAGAATAAGTGGTTAACAGGTCTACTTAATGGTCAGTAGCATAATGTACATATATAGATTTTGGAATAGCATTCATTAACTAAAAAAATGTGCCATTACGTGACATTTTATTTTGAGGATTAAGAGAGCAAATCAGAAATAATATAAGAACAGCTATTTACATCTATTCACACCTATTTACAAAAATCGCAGACCACCTCATTTGACGAGGGGCCTGATCGTCATCATGTTGGTGGGGGAGAACGGGGAGCCTACGGGGGATGAATTGGGGCTGACCAAGGAGCTGCGACGGCTACCTGGGGATGGCGACCTTGAGGAAGATGGGCTTGCTCTGGGTGTGCTTCGAGGAGAGAGTCCCATCCAGCGCAATACAGAGCGGAGTGGTGAGGCCATATCAGAATTTTTATGGGATTTAGGGCGAACAATGCAAAAGCCCTCGCGTCCACAAGATTTGGAGCGCCAGATGGGCTGGTTAAAACTCTGCCTGAGCAACTCCGCCGAAGCGTATGAAGACAGGTCCAGAGCAGAGGAGCAGCGATTCACACAAAATGGATCGTGTGAACTGAACGATACGAGAGGCACGGACCACTCCCATTGCGGCACTGTCAGGAGGTTCTTGGATGACACTGAGTTTGAACGCTGACCTTTGTTCATCATCTCTTGGAGCGAGTGCTCCGGGGCTGACTGGGACAGCAAGCTGTCCTCATCGAGGTCCAGACTCTCCTGGTTAATGGCGATTTGTGGGAGCAACTCATCTACATCTAGTCTACGGCACGGTGAAAGCTTCAAATCTGAGGCCGAAGCCAGGTTCTCTGAACTAACCGCTTTAGTGATCACTGGGTTGGGCTTGTGTCCATGGGCCTCCTGCCCGGCCTTTTGGAAGGCCCTAAGCTGTCGCACCTGCTGGCTAATGTTTTCTCGACTCTCTTGCTGTCCTGAGACATGGAAGCTGGGCTGCTGATGCTCCTGCTTCCTGTGATGTAAATGCTTCGTGACCTGTTCTCTAATAGGGGGAAGCATTCTAGTGGGGTCTGAGGGGCTCCGGCGGGGGACGTGGCGCTGACGGGATGGGGATGAGGAGGAAGGCTTGTTGATGGGTTGGATCTGTTTCAAGGGCCGGCCATGGACCTGAAACAGTGAATCAAGAGTTTTTTGTTAAACACAGTTAAGTTGGTTAAAAAACATCTGGGCCAAGTGCATACTACAAGACTGAAACTCATATAGCCTTTTACACTGAGGTCTCAGAAAGTCTCACCAACTTCCAACATGTCACCAAAGACATTCCAGTTCCATGTTTGTGGACAAGAATCAAGTGTAGTGTTAAAGGTGCATTCAGTAGTTCTTTAGCTAGAGTTAGTATTGCTACTCTGTGTACTTTAGTTACTAAAACCACAATATTGTTAGACACTGTAATGCCATCTATCAAGTGGATCAGCATGATCATCTCTTCTGAGTTTTATTTAAATTGCACTGAATTTATTATTGTGTAAACTACTTTTCCCCTGGTTTCAGAGACAAGGCTTAAGCCTAGTCATAGATTAAATGTAAGTCTGAGCTGTTTCAATTGAAATACACTTGCACTGACTGATCTTAAAATATATCAGTGCCTTTGCTTTGTCTCAAAATGCACACACCAGTAATGTTTTTTTCCAAAGGCACATTTATAAAAATTACTAAAATATCCTAATTTAACTATGACTTAGTCAGAGATTTTCTCTGTCATCCAATCTTTCCATGTTGTGAATGTCTTGCCAATATTTATGCTAGCTTTTTTCATCCATGTCAGTCTTTCTGTCTTCAGACCTTCACTTCTTTGGCCATATAGTTACTGATTCTTCCATTTTCTCCACTGGTAAAGCATGATATGTGTGTTACATTGTCTAAGTTTTGTTGTTCACATCACCAAACAATGCCAACGAGCATGAGCATTCTGTCTGACAAGTAAAACACAGTGGATCATGAGTGGGGTGAACTGCACCAAACATAATTAATCTCGTTTGAAAGACAACTATTTTGAGTACAACTCAGTCTTCACATACATACATATATATATTTATTTAGTTTTTAATTAGCACTAAACTATTGAATGCACCTTTAAATGTGTGCTTTTGTGTGAAAAGAAATTTTGAGATCTGTGATGACTAATGTATGCAACAACCTTTGTTTTGTGTGCGCTTGGCCTAGTGAAGCAAAGACAAACCCAGAACACTGTAGCGAATTTAGTTCAAAATAAAGAGTCCACATTGCTTCACAAAGACATTAAATACTGTTTCCTTCAGTTATATATAGTGTTCTAAATGGACTGTGGTGGTCATTTTGCTGACATGCTAGGATAAAACAAGAGAGTTAATCTGCCCGGTTTCATTTTGCTGACTCAGCATCAAGTATTGTTGGACTTTCAGTAAAAGTTTCCAGGCTGGTGACCCTGAAAAATGTGCTGGAAAACATTTCTGCAGCGTAATACAGTGTCCTAACCAGATGCAATGTGTTTCCAGTGACAAGCGATTCGTCTGTCTGCACAGAATGTGTAACAGAGTAGGATGTGAAGCCAATCAGAAAACATTTGATGTTGCATGTACAGTTATTAGCATTAGGATTTTGGACAAATCAGATTTCACTGTGGGGCTAGAGAGTGTGCCCTGGTACTCGTTGCTTATCATGGTCACAGCTGGTCAGGACAAAAACAAAACAAAACAAAACTGGTTTGGTTGGAGTAAGGTAACACTGCGATGCTGGAAAAAAGGACAAATTCAGTCTAATTTCAGTTTTGCCCACCTCTTTGGCCCAGGCAGGTTTATCACTTGGGTTGACTGGATCTTTGTAATGATAGAGTTGCTTCTTCTCTGCAGGTCTGGAGTCTTGTTGTTGTTGTTGCTGCTGCTGCTGTTGTTGTTGTTGGAGAGAGACAAGGTAAGCCCTCTCTTGCTGAAGCTGTCGCTGCAATCTTTCTGCCTGTCTCTGTTCCTCCAGCTGTTTACGTTTATACTCCTGAAGACACAGAGAGATTATGATAGTTAAAAAAAAAAAAACTTTTGTAAAACATCAACGAGGGCCATGCAATTGCAAGGACTTAAACACAGTACCACAAAAGCACAATGACCGTACACTGGCACAAATGCACAATCAAAACATGCATGTGCTGGATCAATTATATGTAGCTCAAGACAAATATGAGGATACAAATCCATGCCAGGCATAGTTCTGCCTCAATGGCAGAAATCTGGGATGGTGCTACAGATGGAAATAAGACGCAAGTACCACTCTTCTGTAAAAAGGTACATTAGAAGCTCAAGAATGGAGCTACCGGGAACATAAAATCCTCAAGCACAGTTTTTCACTCTTTTATCATTCTCTTTTCTCCTTTGTCTCCCTAGTGGCTTCAGTGGAAAGCACATTTTATTGCATAGTTCTGGCCTGCTCTAAACTTCAAAACTCCCAAGAGCAAAGAAAGAAACGAAAGACATGCTAAGGTCCACATCTCTCCCAGTTTCACATAAAAAACACCATACATAAATAACTTTTGTTGTCTGTATTGTTTAGACATTTTGTATGCTGGCATTGATATAATGTGTAGTGTAGATGAATATATCATCATGAATATACATGATGTATTGTACATAAATGTTATAACATTAAAATCTATCTCTATACAGTGTCATATGCAGTTGCCATATACTGTACAAACAGTAGCAGAGTAGTTAGCACAGTTGTGTTCCTAACAGTTGGAGTCATGCTGCTCAGATGGGTAATTCAGGTTCAAGTCCAGCTTACAACATAACTTATCACTCTCCTCTCAATATGTCCCCACTGTCACCAAATCAAAAACAACATTCTTGTTCTTTTAACTGGTATTAATTCTCATATTTTACATGCACAAGCAAAAATAAAGCAAGAACGGCACTTAATTTTAATATTTCCAAAGCAAAATAATACACAATTGTGATTCTGCATGCACGAAAGGAGGCCAAAAGATTAACAGAGAGATATGGGTCAGCGCTGAAGCGGGTCGGGGGTGGAGGGACAGGGTTCAGGGATACAGCAAGGCGAGTGTCTTCTCTCTGTTACCAGTAGGAGCGCCTGCTCTTGCAAAAGCTGTTGCTGCAGGATCTCGAGCTGTCTCTGTTCCTCCTCCAACTGACGACGGATATACTCCTACAGACCAGTCGCGACGCAAGAGACAGAAAGACATGAAAAAACAGAAGAGCGAGTTTATCACAGTTTGTACAGGATTTGGAGTGGAAGTGTGACAGGAGAAGACCACAGAAGATGAATAAGTGTGAGATGGTAGAACAGCAAAATGACAGAGCGAGAGCTATCCAACTAGAACCATAGAAAGATAGAATTATAGCTAGTTAGCTAGAACAACAGCTGTTGGAATGATAGCTAGCTATCTAGAAAGACAAAATCATAACTAGAACAACAGAGAGAGAACAATAGCTAGTTATATAGAACCATAGACTCAACAATAGCTCGCTAAACATAGAGCCATAGATACAACTCTGTATAGAACAACAGCGAGTTAGATAGAATGCCAGCTAGCTAGCGAGATAAAATGATAGACAGAACAATAGCTAACTCGCTATAGATTGGAAAAAGATGCCTAGACAGATAAACTGATAGATAGAACAATAGCAAGAATGACAGCTGGATAGACAGATAGCTAACTAAATTGAAACATAGCTAGGTATAACAATAGCTACCCTGTTGAAAAAAACAGCATATGCTGGTTAGGTATGTTTTGAAGCACGGCTGCTGGTTTGAGCTGGTTATTAGCTGGTACCTAAGCAACTATAGATCCTGCTTAGGACCAGCTTAGGCCCAGCTTAAACCAGCTCAAACCAGCAGCCAT
>JAUZSZ010000079.1:14860440-14872319 GCA_034780575.1 Labeobarbus marequensis | reverse complement strand
TGATAAAAACAAAAATAAAATAACAAAAACAAACAAAAAAAAATAAACAACTGCAGTAAATAAAAAAAAAAACATGTCAAATATAATCTGATTTTAATGACCAAACAAATTTTGCATTTTGCCATCACAAAAATGTGACTTAAGTTGCAACATAACTCGGACCCTTTCTTATTTAATATTTTTTAATTTTTAATATTAGTAACAGGGTTAAATTACAAATCTTAAATAAGACGAACAGAAAATAAAACCACTCACACATATTATTTACATTTTTATGAAAGTCCTTTTGCTGAGGATTTGTTGAAACATGAAAAAAGATTTCGAACATGAGGCGGGCAAACCTAATACAGCACAGGATTTTATCAGTGGTGCTGAGCATTATGTCTATGACAAGTAGGCAATTTGATATGCCAATATAAATGCCATGCAGCAGAGAGTAAAACCACTGCACACAGATGACATTCCATACTGCAATAAAATCACTTTCTTTCTTTACATTTTTCTGAGCTTTGAGCTAAACCAGGGATGAATTTTTAAACATGCATTGAAACAGACTAGAGCCTATTGCTAAAAAGAAACAAGCCAATATTTCTTTTGACAGGAAAGGGGAGGATGATTGCGTGTCCTGTTATAGTGACATTATCAACGCTGCCAGCCGCAACACGGATCACTGTATTAGCGTGAGTGATTTGTGGATAATGGTGACTAAATTATTACCAAGGCGAGTTTATTAGATTTTGATTGCATATGCTCACGTGTGTATTGAGTAAATTGAGGAGCTGTGATCAATACTCTCCTCCCGGTTAAATCACTGCAGACCAATTTGAAATGAGAGCGCTCTTTTGTTTTGCTGTTAGAATTAGAATAATTCTAGAGTAGAATTTTAATTGGCTGCAGCAGCACAGAAACAAAAAATATATTTGTATGCGTTTTCTTACAACGGGATTATCACTTCAAGACCATGTAGAATTTCATATGTCACAGATTACATATTTCTGAGTAAGGAGAGCTCACCTTATAGTCATATGTGGCATCAGGATTCTCATCACATGCGATGACCTCTGGTGCCATCCAATAAGGAGTGCCGATGAAAGTGTTCCTGCGGCTCACGGTGCGGTCCAGCTGTGCACTCACACCAAAGTCCACTGAAGTTCAAATGAAATGGATGGCGATGAAAACAATCGGATTAGTTTTAAGTAGTGCTGTCAAACAATTAATATCAATTAATCGCATCCAAAATAAAAGTTTTTGTTTACATAATATGTGTGTGTGTACGGAGTACATTTATTATGTGTAAATAAATACACACACATTCATGTATATATTTAAGAAAAATATGTTACGTTTATATATTAAATATATTTATATGATATAAATATATACATGTAAATATTTTCAAAATATATGCTGTGTGCATTTATATATACATAATAAATATACACAATACACACATATACTATGTAAACAAAAACTCTTATTTTGGATGCAATTAATCACGATTAATCGTTTGACAGCACTAGTTTTAAGCACATGCTGAGAGCTACAGAGGTACAACAGGTAGGACTAACTGTAAGAACTATACACCTTAGTCAGGGTAGCCCCATATTTAATATTTAACAGGAATGAAAACAAGGCTGTGAGGGATAGAAGTACAGTGCATTCAATGGACTGTTCTGTTATTTAAAAACAAACTGATTGTTCAGCTATCAGCAGTTGTAAAAATTACAAGATCTAAGACCTTTAAACAACGTGTGCCATTGTAAACACTATAATCTATCCCTCACAGTCTCATTTTCATCCATGTTAAATTCAACATGGCGTCTAACCTGATTAAGGTCTATAGGCCATGATGCAATTACTTCTCTACCACTGTGAGCAAACGAAGTAGAGATAGCGCCTAAAGTGCAACTGAGGCCCTTGTTTCAAACTTATTACCCAATTATTTTAGTGTAATGTCATGTACTAACCAGATGTGATGCAATAAAGTGATAAAAGCCATCTTTAAGATTTTGTTCTGACAAGTGAAAGATAACATGGTGTGGTCACATTTACTGTTGCTGTGTGAAAATTTGCAAACAAAATACAATCATTTCAGCCAAATTGTGAATTTTGCGCATGGGCGAAAAAGTTCCCCGCACAGAATTCATTCATGTTAAAGTTCATCACTTGAATTTGCTGCATTTATCAACAGCAAATGACTATTGTGTGAGTGGTGCTTTATGTATTGCTATACTATTGCGAAGGACATTTTTTGTCTGCGGAATTTCACCAAAATTCTCTACGGTGACCACACCTTCATGTAGAGTAGCCCCGCCCACTGGGGAATTTCACCAGTCCAAAAATGTCCGGTAATTAAAAGTATTTGATGTTTAATGTACAGTTCCACATTCAATGTAGACCAATTGCTTGTCGCTGGAAACTTAAAGGGATAGTTCACCCAAAAATGAAAATTCTGTCATTAATTACTCGTTCCAAAGACCTTTGTCTATCTTCAGAACATAAATTAAGATATTTTTGATGAAATCCAAGAGCTTTCTGACTCTGCATAGACAGCAAGGGAACTACCACGTTGAAGGCCAAGAAAGGTAGTAAGGACATTGTTAAAATAGTCCATGTGACATCAGTGGTTCAACCTTAATTTTATGAAGCTACGAGAATACTTTTCGCGTATTCTTAATTTTTTTTTTTTTTTTTGAAGACGAACAAAGGTTTTGCAGGTTTGCAATGACAATTTTCTTTTTTTTGGGAACGGTACCTTTAACACGCTTAAAGGGGTGAAAAAAAAAATCAACAGCTGCTATAAAGAACTGTATTACATAAGAAGCTAGTTTAACTAGACATGATAAAATGAAAAATTTAAAACATTTACACATGATAAATAAAATGGGTGTGCTGACATGCAAGTGCCTGTGGTTTCAGGTAATTGGCCTCTCCTCAAAGTAAACACGGAGATGTAATGAGATGAAATAAAAACATATGTTCTCAAGGCAGAGAGACAGAGAAAATAAATTATTTGTTTTGAAAGGCTCCTTTTGCAATCACAAACCTTTAGCATTCAGCCTTCAGCATATTTATGAAATCTGCTACAGTAGCAGTGTCAACTAAAGGATGATCAATTATTTACCCCACACAGGCTAATTGATTTACCTCTGTTCCAGCCTACTCTGTCTAACAGTCAATGCTAATTTACTCGCTGAGTCTTAAAGGGGGCACCGCTAAAGGACAACAGGGCATTAGCATTGCTGGGCCATGCTTCTTTCACATTGCTTTGCTTTGAAACCTTCTCTGCACAGTCACAGTGAGGCCTGTAAATGCTATGCAAAGTTATCTGAGCCTCAGGGCTGTGCTCTTACCTAGTTTGACCTCTGCATTCTCTGTTAGCAGCACATTCTGGCCTTTGATGTCTCTGTGGATGACTTTGTGATGGTGGAGATGAGTGAGGCCCTGGAAAAGAGACAAACATGAATTAGGAGAGAAAAAAGGCAGAATCCTTCATTCAGAAACTAGGTTGTGAATGAGTACATTTAATAAATTACATTTTACACTTAAAAGTAACAAAAATCTTTTTGTGAAATGTTCTTAACATTTATTCGCATGTTGCCATTCTTTAAAAATAAACGCAACTTGGTTTGATAATGTGTTTTCTAATGCAATGACATTTTTTTCTGTGGAACACAAAACGATTCATGCTCTAGATTTAAGGTCTCCTGAATGCACACTAAATACACTACTATTTAAACATTGGACATTAGTAAAAATTAATACATTTATTTAGCAACAATACATTAAAATGGAAAAAAAGGACAGTTACTAAAAATTCTACTTAAATAATGTACTTTTAAACTTTATATTCATTAAAGCATCCTAGAAAAATAAATTTAAAAAAATCTCAGTTTCTACAAAAATATTAAAACTGCCCCCAAACTTTTGAACAGTAGAGAATTAGATTAGATAATATTTATATAGGTCAGTCTATACTGTTGACCTGGTAGAATATCTCAGTACAGTTGTTTTGGACTGGTAAATCACCTAAAACAGCAAGCATGTTCCAATTGCTAGTTTAAGCACAGCAGGGACGACAGTGAATAAAGTGACTTGAGCCATTACCCTGAGGATCTCTCTGCTAATGTAGGCAGTCCAGTCTTCCCTCAGTGAGTTGCCCTTGGTGTTCTTGATCAGGTCTGTCACTGAGCCTGCGCCACAGAACTCCATCACCAGCTGTAGAGGAGACAACACAAGTCACTTCCTGCAAATCATAATCGTCCTTTTGTCTTTCACACAGTCCCTTAAGGACTCCATTTAATCAAAGTGAGAGATTTATGGCTTTGAGACTATGTCTGATAGCTTTGAGGTCATCTATATGCTATTGCACTGCTACATTCACTTTTATTACATAAATACAATTTCAGCACTATACAGATTTGTGAACAGTCAAACACTTTCTAAAATGATAATGTCATTCCCCTTTAATATGTTCCGTTTCAATAGTAAAAATGTCAACACAGAAAAGAAAGCTCTTCACTGAACCATTTCAAGGGGTCTTGAAACACTTTCACCAACTTTTAGCCCCAAATCTCACATTTCTGTGCAGTTGTCCCATTTATTCTAATTTTGCCCTCGCCTACCATTTGCTTATCAAAAATATATTAGAGCAACCCACTTAAACTGCAAACAATTACAAACAAATCCCGAACAAACAAACAGCACGATAGGGGCTGCCTGCTGTAATCAACCCGTTACTATTTCATGGGATTCATGGGATTATGCCCCATTGAGCACTGGGTGGATTTTATTATATATTAAGACAGAGAGGAAAGTCCCACAGATCATTAAAAAAACATGATAAATATTGCAGCATTCAACACAAACACCCAAGTAGGGACATTCAAATGGAGGACATAAATCTTTGAGCACTGCTCTACCGCAGGCTAAGAGAGTGAGAGAGTGTCCATTAATATGCATGTGGATGCTGGGATAAATGCAACAGACAGGAGGAAAGGCCTGTCACCATCGTCATGCGCTGAAGATCTGATCCCCTCCTCTCCCACCGGTCCATGTCTCTCAGATCCAAGACGTGCAGTGTTTAAAAGGCCGCATCACCCAGGTTTTAATTGGACCTGATTTGGCTGCAAGAAGGAAACTTGCTGGCAAGCACAAGAGATCAGACGGGACTTTCACTTTAATATCTGATCATTTAAAGATGCAACTGAGTATAAATCTTGAAGTGCATGTCTTGTCTGAGGGCACAATTCAATAAAACAAAACAAAAAAACAAAATACAAAACCCCCCCAAAAAAAAAACATACAGGAGTGAAAGGAAAGGGATGAAAAAAGAACAGAACACAACAGCACTTCAAACTTTAACTCAAGTGACTCACACACAATTTGTGTTTCTGAAATGTCCTTGGAAAATTAATTGAAGTAAAGATCTCTTTTCTTCAGGTGTCATGATTATTTGTAATAAGGGGAAGGGTAATTCCTCAGAAGCAAAAGGTGATATTACTGTAATACGGATAAGCCCATTCCACAGAAGATAATCTTAGGCCATTAATCTCTGTCCGTTTGTTTTCCCAGGTAGAGGCAGTGAACTCTTACAGATGAAAACAGGATTTGTTCTCATGAAAAGGGCAACTGACAAATAACTACATCTACTGTTCTAGCACAGAAATCTGTGAAATTTGTTTTGAGAAACGCCTACGTTTTTTTAAACACGTACCAAATGGAATTTACTCAGTGTAGAAGCTATATTTAATTTGCTGCAAATGAAAATGACAAGTACGGCCCATTAAATAGATTGCACTGTTGTGTACCTGACAGTTGTTTCTATAAAACATTGAAACCACATCTTTCCAGAAGAAAAACTACTAAGCTATCTTGAAACTGAATCCAAGTTACAAAAATACTAGCATGTGTCATGCTACAACACTGCTGCATTCTGTTTGCTATTCACAACAAATGAACACAACACACCAGTTGTGGATATGAAAACGGTTGCAAAATGTAGCTAGTCAGCTTGGCCGATCCTCAAACACTCCAACTTAGCCTTATTCTGTTGTAATTGGAAGTGGCTTGTGCTTCTAACTCCTCTAATCGTACTTCAGCGGAGAGTGTCCTGTCTAGTCACGAGCCCTTAAGCACAGCCCTCAGGTTCAAATACTCCATGTCAGAGATGTGTGCTCAACCACACAACAGCCACTCAAGCTGGCTGCATCTGGAAATGGCCTACAGTTAAATAAGGAAACATTTTACATTATTCAGTTCTCTGAAACTGAACATTTGCTTCTGAGGACAATATGACTTAAAAGGGATAGTACACCCAAAAATGAAAATTTACTCACCCTCATGAGTTTCTTTCTTCTGTTGAGCAGAAAATAAAATATTTTTTGAGAAATGTTGGTAACTAAACAGTTGCTGGTAGCCAGTAATTTCACTAGAGTCAATGGTTAGCAGCAACTGTTTGGACGATAACAATTTTTTGGGTGAACTATCCCTTTAAGAATCGTGAAGTTCAATCAAGGATAAATCCATTGTGTAAGAACAGTTGAAGTTAAGCTCAGTAATCTTGAGGTCTAAGCAAAACATAATCCACTTATGACATACAAAACCACAACAACACACATAAAGAAACATCATGTGCTGCTTGACCTTTTTAATACTTTATGAATCATGAGAAACTTGACATTTTTCTGTCTAGGATGCCATGAAGGAGGAAGAATGAGATCATTGAGCACTGCTGATGAGGCTGTGTTTTGGGTGATGGTGCTTCTCTATTTTAAGACGCTGACTCATTTTCACAGACTATCACACTCAGTCGTAGGCCGTGATTCAGCACCAATGCGTGTCTCCTAGACAGAGAAGTGTACATACAGTAGGACTCCATGATGTTTAGGCATTTTCGCAGCTACATGGATCTCAACAGTATCAAAAGTCAATCACCTCAGTTCACTCCTTTGAAAAGACCAGTATATGCTGTGTTTGATGCTGATACCTTAAAGGATTAGTTCACTCCCAGAATAAAAATTTCCTGATAATTTACTCACCCCCATGGCATCCAAGATGTTCATGTTTCTCTTTCTTTAGTGGAAAGGAAATTAAGGTTTTTGAGGAAAACATTCCAGGATTTTTCTCCATATAGTGGACTTCAATGGGGACCAATGGGTTGAAGGTCCAAATTGCAGTTTCAGTGCAGCTTCAATGGGCTCTACACAATCCCAGCCGAGCAATAAGGGTCTTATCTTACGAAATGATCTGTCATTTTCTAAAAAAAAAAGAATATAAGAAAAGAATATATTTTTTAACCACTTTTTTTTTGTAATAACTTACATTTGTTTAGTAACTGAATAAGTAACTTTTACTAAGAGTTATTTGCTCACTGTGTTGTTTAGTTGGCCAAAAGAAACCCACTGTCCTTGTTACACACAATAACAGAACATGATGCCAGCAATGCTAAGGTCATGGGTTCAATTCCCATGTAACATATAGCACATTTTGCCAATATACCACTCAGCATTGCTTTAGATAACACTATCTGCTAAACATGTGCATATAGATTTTATGTATGTATTTCTAGTGTTTATTATTTCACAGTTACCAGTCTTCCTCTTCCATCATATTCAATTTAGACAGCAAGCTCACAGCTCTTAGGCACAATTTCTTTTGCCAAGGTGCCGTAGATTGTAGATTTGCCTTAATTAGCATCCTTTTCCTTTGTTTTCCTTCTAAACACATTCATTTTGTTGCAGCCGAGAGGAGACATAAAAGAACAGACTCTGAAAGGGACAAGCTTTCTGCCTCAAGAGCCTTTGCAGCGAGTTTAGTTTTATCTCTTTGTTTGCCATGCATGAGCTCTTGATAGATGAACTCGTACACCTAGATAAGTTAGTCCCTTTTTAAGTGTTTAAACACAAACCTTAAACTAATACATGTATGTTCGTAAATTTGTGCATTTTGCGTGTGTTATTTTTATATGTCATCTTTGAAAAGCTTGTATTCTGGCATGACAATGCGTTACAGTGTCACAAATGAAACAGAAAAGATTTTTCTCCAGTAATCTTTAACAAAGAGTGAAATAGAAAAAAAGAGATGAACAGTTAGAAAGAAAATAAACACTTTTCTTTCTGTTGGTTTAGTGTTCATACAGAAAACAGCCTTTGCACTTTCTGCGCCAACACTGTTAACCGTAGGGAACCAAACAGATATTGAATCGTCTCTGCTAGGTAACAATGGATGCCTAAAAAAGCAAACTACAAATGAATTTCAACTGAGCAACATCGACTATGCTGAGATGTGTAGTCTAAATGCTGATAAAGCTTTGGCATTTCACTCTCAATGATCTTTCAGACATTATAACAAAGCCCTTTTGTCTTTATAATTCATTCAGTCATAAATTTAGATCGCGTTTCGAAAGGATGCACGATTATTCAATGCATGATTAGTTCATTCACTTCTATCCATATGCCAATGTGTTACAGTGACATTTAACATTAGTTTGAAAGCGTGGAAGACAATAAAAGCCAACAGCTTTATGGTGGAACTTAATCATATTTAGTGTTAGTTAGCTATTTAACAGCTTGGACCTCTTTTGATTCTCCTTCAGACTGTGTCTGACAACCATCCCAGCTCATGATATTTAATGCCATTCAATATTTTTCAAGATGCTGAATGAACCACCACAGTGGGAAAAGGATCCTTTATAAACTTGCTGTAAAAAAGTGGTTATTTGAGATTGTTTGATGTTTCAGGTCATTGTTCTATACTCTTTAAATCCTGACATCTCAGTGGAGGAAATCCATGTGGACTATGTTTTAATAGACACACTAGTTTTGTCTGATCTTTTTGAAGCTGTATTATTGTCTAGGGTGTGCCGGTACCCTCAGGCAACTTTTAATGTTATAACTATAACAATGCAAATGGTTTTCTCTCTTTCAGACATTATTGTCTCGAGACTGTCATGTTAGTGAGAAAGGTAACAGTGCTCACTTACATGCTCACTGTCTTTGCTGTTAAAATCCTTCAGCATTGTATTCTAGTCCCCAATGTCATGTTCCTGTCCTCAGGGCTACTCAACTTTGAAAAGCTCAAGGGCCACGAAGCCTCAAGATGTCTTTAGATCAAAGAGCTGCACTTTTGATTTTTTTTTATTAATGAGGCTGGTAGGAAGTGGAATGTAGTCTACTGTAGGTTTATGTCACGGTAAGGGTGTTTTATCACATTTGAAGCATTTCTGTGACACTGTCTTCAGAGAAGGCTATAGTTTCCTGAATTTAGTTGAAGTATTTTTTTTGTTCTTCGTAGTGATTAGCACTGACTCAGGTAGTTAAGTGTTTATGCTCTCATTTCACTTAAATACCCTTCATGTTCACCCTTCAATTCAACAAGAGCTGTCCAAACCTCTCTATGTATTATATATTTGTTATTTTGTAACCCTCCTATTTTTATCCTTTTGCTTTACTGGATTTAGACAGAGAGTTGTTGTGTTTGGTGAACAATGGCAGGTCCCAGTGACAGAGAAAGGTGATACAATCCAAAAGAGAGATTGAACAAAATTATGAATAAATTATTTTTCTTTCTTTCTTTCTTTCTTTCTTTCTTATTAAGTGTGAGGCACCCATTTATCAAACAAAATTAATAATGAATAAATTCATTATTGCTGGTGGAATTATCTTTCTAACTCTATCTGGGCAATCGAATCCTTGATAATATTCAAGAAATGGGTGATAGCTCATCTGTTAAGTTATTAACTGCTGACTTAAATAATAATAACAATAATAATAACTTCTAATCTTTCAATATTTCTTAAATCCCTCCCTGTTCTAGCTTGTACTATTCTAGACGATGTTTTAAAATATTTATTGCTAGCAATTCTTGAGTTATTGCCTTGCATTCATCATTTGTAAGCTGCTTTGCATATATGTACCCGCTAAATAAATGTAAATTATTCTTAGTTTTAAATCTTGTTTTATTTTTTTTTCAAGCTATTTAATTTATTTGTTAAAGGGTGAGCCACGATTTTATCAAACAAAATTAATTATTCTTTTTTTTTCTTTTATTTTATTAAGTTTTATTTTAATTTCAAATTATTTGTTTTATGAAAATTCAGAGGTAGCCAATATGTACCACCTCTTTTTTTGTAAAATATATAAAATAAAAATGTTTTTGTATTTACTATGAAAATACTGGAGTAACTTTTGCAATCAATGTTAACAAACATTTTTACGTTTCATAATGTGCTTCTTGATGCTGTCACTAAAAGCTTCTTGTCTGAGAAACCCAGAAGCAAGAAAGCAAATTTGTGTAACGTCGCAATAATTCCCTCTATACGTCTCTAACACTGTCAAGGACGTCTCCGGAAAAAAAAAAAAAGTCAATAAACAGGAGGCAGCAAACTTCCTTGCAGAAAGCCCTGAGCAGAAAAGCAATGAGGGCATTTGTGTGGCTAGCAAATCTCAGTCAGCCCAGCTGTGAACTGAAAATTGCTCTTTTACCCTCGTTTACCCTCAAGGGCTCAGTGCTTTCACTAGGGTACAACCGACGCTTCACGTATTCAGAAAGCTCGACATATTGCACAGGTTCAGGAGAGGCAATATGTCTAGTCTACAGGCATGAGTTATAGCATTTTGCTCCCAAGCTGCTTGTATTTCACATGCTGCTGAGTGTGTTTCGATGTGTGTCATTCTGTGTCTGACTGGAATATCAAACAATGTTTAAAAAAAATCCTTATTTACATTCAGGTCTTTACGTTTGTTTCTTGTATAATGAGTATGCAGCGCTGTTTGACTCCTGTATTGTTTCACCAATTATCAAAAAGGCCAGCATAGTAATTGTGTGCTTGAAAGAAAGACTTACATTTTAATACTCAGCATATTTTCTTTTTTATGCAAGATGTGCAGACTTTCTCAGGCAGAGGTGGATTAGTTTGTTGTTAGATGTAATCCACTTTTAAATGCATTGCTTTCAAGTACAGAACATCTATCCTGGACTATCAGAGACCTCAGCACATTTTCATCTTAGCTTTACGTGCCAGATAAGAAGTTTTTTGATGTTTAAGAGGGATACATGTAGGAATAAACATTTTTTTCCAAGAAGTTTCTGCTCTGGATGACTGTCAGCTTATCTGCTTTGTAAAGTCGATATACACTTTGAGACTCTGCAAACTTTCCGGTGAAGTCTTTTGACTAGTAGGTGTCTTAATCTCAGCCTCAGATGTACTGCTCACAGTATGTTCCCTGAATGTCTGATGCGTTTTGTACATGAAAATAGTAAGAGCTGGCACAAAAGCAGCTGTTCCAATTTGATTGGCTCACTTTTTCACAATTTCGTGCCTTGAAACAACTTTTGAGTAAAAAGTAATTACTGGATTTGATAAAGTTGGGCTGATTTGTGCCAACAAATCTTCAGATGCTGAGAGATTGATGGAGACACGAAGTAAATTGGTGTCAGTGACCAAAACTCTGTTTTGCATTTTACACTACTGTTCAAAAGTTTTAAAGAAATTAAGACTTGAGGAGGAATGTATTAACAAAGATAATTTCTACAAAAATATTAAAGGAACACTCCACTATTTTTGAAAGTAGGCTCATTTTCCAACTCCCCAAGAGTTAAACAGTTGAGTTTTACCGTTTTCGAATCCATTCAGGCAATCTCCGGGTCTGGCGGTAGCACTTTTAGCGCAGCTTAGCATAGATCATTGAATCTGATTAAACCGTTAGCATCTCGCTCAAAAATGACCAAAGTGTTTAGATATTTTTCCTATTTAAAACTTGACTCTTCTGTAGTTACATCGTATACTAAGACTGATGGAAAAGGAAGAGTTGCGATTTTCTAGGCCGATATGGCTAAGAAGTATACTCTCATTCCGGCGTAATAATCAAGGAACTTTA
>JAUZSZ010000079.1:14828919-14839725 GCA_034780575.1 Labeobarbus marequensis | reverse complement strand
TTAGCAACATTAGATGTAACATACAACCCTAATAAACATAACTGATAAGAAAAAAAAACTAAGAAACATGGTTATTTCAAAGAAAAAAAACATCAAATTTGGAATACTACGCAGGGAACTCTGGGAACGTCAATTTACGGTTTTTCCCTGTAAATTTTACATTCTTTTTCACTTACAAAAACAGTATTTTACCATAAAATTTGTCTGAAATGTCTATTACAGTTTTTCACCGTATATAGTAGGGTTACTTACTGTTAACAATTTAACAGGTTTTTACTGTAGCCTTTTCAGTTTTTACCGTTAAAATAACGGTAATTTTTTACAGTGTATATATTTTGCAAATATTTACATGTAGTTACATGTTGTATATATTTATATTCATATAATTTTATATTATATATAAATATATTTAATATATAAACAACATTTTTCTTAAAGATATACATTCATACTTGTGTATTTATATATACACATAATAAATATACACAGTACACGGACATATATTATGCACACAAAAACATTTGTTTTGAATGTGATTAATTGCGATTATTCATTGCCCAGCATGGAAAAAAAAGTTAAACTAGGTTGAAAATGTGAAAAACATGTTTTTTTTACTTGTATGCTCTTTTTTCTGTAAAAATACCTGTATAGATTCCATATATTTTTTAAAATATAAATAAGTCATAAAACATTTAAAATGATTAAGACTATTAAAAATAAATCCTTTATGTAAAAACATAAAATATGTAAATATAATTACAACACTTAATATACATTCAAATAAGCAAATCTAAAATGTAATATGTAAACTAATTCATTTACAATAAAAAGGTCTAATATAGTTGGACTTAGAAAAAATACATTTCTAAAATTTCTAAAAATAAATCTAAATTACATATATCATATAAAAACATAAAATACGTAAATATAATTTTTCTACTTTGAAAATAAGAAAATGTAAAATTATAAAATCAAAAAGTTGAACCTAGCTGCATTTTTAATAACAGATAAAGCACAACATTTTAATTAAAGCCCTGTGGCTAAAATAACTAAAAAATATATTTAGATAAGTATAGATAAAGTCACTAATTGACTACAGAGTTGTTGGATGAATTCAATCCAATCTCTTAGTATTTCCTAATTAGCAACAGAGACCCGATATTGAATATGTCATTAGGAGTCTGCTATAACATGCCAGATTTCAAGTTAATTTCTGCAGTTTCAGTGATAGCCAACTGTAATTTGCCTATAGCACAAGTGAACACATCTGCAGTTAAACGTTGCTGTTTGACAGAGTCTCGCAGCCTCATTCTGCAGCGTTACATGTTTGAGTTAGAGAGAAGACTACAGACAAAGGGCTCCAGGGGTGAGATGACAGGGATCGCCCGCAGAGTCCGGGAAACAACTGGGTTTAATGAGATAGCCCAACTGTTTGAGATGCAGCAGAGAAGCGTGCGTCTCGTCTCACTCCATTCCCACTGAAACCAATTCGCTAGTGGCTTCTCCGCATGACTGCAGAGGCACAGTGCAAGGTGAGCGTTCCTGATAAGATTAAATTGACTCTTTGAGCGCTCTTTCGACTGGCCTTGAATTGGCTCCACAGCCAAATCGCACCAGTGCAAACTTTTGACCTCTCAGTGGCTAAAAACCGCAACTAGCAACTTACAGTTTACAGACACTAAGACCAGATCAACAATTGCTTGTTGTCATGTTTTGCTAATATTGAAAATGTTTAAACATTGTCAAGCTTATTCAATGTTTGCAGCAGTGCTGAGCGGGGAAAAAGTGTGCACACCGGCCCGCTCCAATCTGTCGTTTCAGAGCAGCTGATCAGCAAAACACTCTACGAGGTACTGAAGTGCCACAGAAAGCCAGCCAAGACATTCTGAGCTACACACCGACGAGAGGAAAGTTACACCACATCCAGAGACTTTTGGCTAACCATACACGTCCACTGGTGCAGAAATGAGTGGGATATTCTAATTCAATCTCTATGGGAGCTGAGCGGCAAGCTCAGAGGATTGTGGGATTGATGGTGGAGTGGAGCAAACAGTGAGAGCATCAAACAGTTGAGAAGTGTTTAATGTCATGCATATAAGAGATGAATAATGACAAGAGTTTCAGTGGTTTCAGACTTTAAATGTTTTACTAGATTTAAATTCAGTTTTAAAATACAGTTTGGACTTTTTTTAATGTGGCTAGAGTCTGGATGGGTAAACAATTTATTAAAATGGCATTATAGGGATGCATAATTTAGGGAATTTTATAAAAATTTTATTTCATAATTTTATAAAAATTGCAATTGCAATTTAAAGTGTAATTTAAAGCAACAAAGATTGCCGGTCTGCACAAATAACAATTGTTGTTATAATAATAATAATAATAATAATAATAATAATAATAATAATAATAATTATTATTATTATTATTATTATTATTATAAAATCAAAAACATCAACAACAACATAGTATTATTAAGCAATAATAACAATAATAATAATAATAATAATAATGCTGATATTATTATTATTATTATTATTATTATTATTATTATTCAAAATAATTACTGTAATGATACACCTTGACTGTAGAATTAAAACATTAAATTATTATTTTTTTTAATTTAAAAAAGTTTGTTTTCAGAGTTAAACTATCATTAACAACAACAACAATAATAATAATAATAATTTTTAAAAATAAATAATAATAATAAGCAATAATATTATTATTATATTTCAAAATAACAACTGTAATAATACACCTTGATTGTAAAATTTGAAAAAATTAAATTATTTTAAAAATTTAATTATTTTATTTTTAAATGATTAAATTATAGGTAATGCATTACAAAAATGTTAATGCATTAAGTTCACCCTTGTGAAAAAAGCAATGTATCATTGTATTTAAAAATAAAAATAATTATTTTAAACATAATTTTGTTTTCAGTGTTAAACTATCAAGATTTTATTTTGGTGGAAACACCAAAATAAGCTTGTAAAGATGGAGTTCATGTGGAGGATTATTTACTGCAAAACCCAGCTGTTCTGAGACCTTGAATACGCTGTATCATGATTACGAAAGACCACAGTGTGGCCTGTGTTTCTATTTTCGTCTTCAATATATTTATTCTAATGGGGAATCGAGAGTAAACTATAAAAAAAACAAAGTCTCCAGGAGTCAGAGCCAAAAACACTGATTAGAATGACACAGCAGTAAAAACTTCAGCGGCAGCTGCTAATCATAATTCAATCTTTATGTTAGTAAAGACACTCTGGCATAAAAACATCTCATTTTCAGTCACTAAGTATTGCTGTAGAATCAATAAAACTAAACTAGCTGTAAAGTCCATTGGCATTAACCGAACAAGTTTTAACGAACGCTGGGAGTGCAATCGCTCTTTTCCGTCTCCCTCAAACAATCCCTTCTGGGATTCAAGCATCATCCAAGAGGGCCAAGAAACAAAGCCGTGGCAAATAATTCAACACAATGTTTTTTCTCCCAGCGTGCAATCAGCCTATAATCAGACAATGGGCCTGTTGGGTCTCTCTCTTCTGCATACCAATTCAATTACAAAGCCCATTGAGGGCCATTAAAATGCAAGCGGCTCCCCATATAGCAGCCTAGCAACAATTACAGTAAGCAGTGCAAGTCCACCGGAGGATAAGAACTGCTGATTGCTCCTCTTTCGCTCATCTAGGCTGATAAACAGAGCTCGTGGAACGCTGCCCTGCTGGCCAGTTGACACAGTTCGCTCGCAGCTAAATTAAGTTCAGACCATTTGCAGACACTTTGATAGACTGGCCGATGGTTTGTTTAAATGTTGACATCTAAGTCAGTGCTGGAGAAAATTGAAATTAACCATTATGTTTTGTTTATCATCCAGCCAAATAGGGATGGCAGATATGAAGCCTGTTCCAAAACCACTGAGTGGCCTACAGAGGCAGAGGTTTAGAGCACACTTATTTATTTCAATTCATTTATTGAATTAAATTTTAATTTAATTATTTTACTTCATTCAATTTAATAAACACATAAAATGCAGTTTTTTTTTAATAATGCATAAAATTTATTTTTTAATTAAATACATACATAAAATTAGTTACAAATATATACATAATTTAAATAAATAAATAAAAAATGTATGTGTATTAAATATATAAACTGTTTATGTAAAATAAATAAATAAATTAACGCTGAGCTAGTGCTGAACTGGTAGTCTATGCAAGATTAAATGTTAAAAAGTTCTCTCGGCACATCTCCACTTGGAGAAGTGCCCATTTTGCTGTACTAGATTTCTGTTAAATCTGCTAGGCAACCGAAGGGAGTTTATTTGAACTGCTCAGTTCAATCCGTATCTCTCCGCACAAATTTATGCTTTATAAAATTAAAGTTTTGTGCTGCTCTACTATTTGACTCCTGAGCTGCAAACTATCGAAACACTCCGATGAGAAAGACAAAGAGACGAGAGATAGTCAAATTTTCTCTCCCCCTTCAAAGCGCATCTTAAGTTTGGAGAAAGAGCTCATACTGGACATCTTATTAATCCTCTCCGACTCCCAAATGAAAACTGTTTTTGAAATTTTAAAGGCAGCCTTGAAAACCATTCAAAGCTCAAATCCGTGTCTTGTGGGAATATTATATCAGGCAAGCACTGACAAAGGGAAGTTTCACAAGGACAATGAAGTGAAAAACAAAATGGTCAGAAGTCCCAAACACACTGAATAACAAACTGGGGTAATACAAAATCTACAATTCCCAAACTGCCAACCCTACGGTACTAGTACTTAAAATTCTCAAAATGGCCAAGCATGTTTCAGTTACATCATCAATAAAATCTGACAACACAACAACACTTTTTTCCCCCCTAAAATTCACAAGACCTGACCAGCTCCTGTTAATTTTAGAAACAGCCCTGGTCCAGCGTATGTACATGCATGCATTAGTATATGGATTGGGATGTCAAAGACTAGACAATGCTTTTGTTAATATAACGATATGACAATAACTCTTTTTCAAATGTTTGAAAGGTGAGACTTCCTACATCCACCAAACGTTGTGATTTTTTATCAATAATTATTTTATTTTATTTTGTATTTTTAATGTTGTATTTTATTTTATATTATATTTATATTCTGTGTTATTTATTTTATATTATTTTTTTAATTTTATTTTGTGTTTTATATTTTATTTTATATTTTATATTTTATTTTATTTTGTATTTTTTAATATTGTATTTTATATTATACTTATATTCTGTTTTTATGTTTTATGTTCTGCTTTATACTTTATTTTATTTTATATATTATATTTTTATTTTTTATTTTATTTTATTTTATTTGTATTTTTATATTTTATATTTTACATTTATATTATTTTATTTTTATTTTATTTTATTGAGGCCTGCTTCCTCTTTGTACAGTCTTTAGTATAATTAATAAAGGGACAGTTCACTCAAATTAAGAGTCAGAATTAAACATTTCTTTTGTCTTTCTCCTGTGGAAAACAGAGAATGATATTTTAAATATTGTTTCGATTATTTATTAATTTTAATTACTGGAGTCCAAGGTGGTTTTGGAGCCCAACATTTGATTTCTTCAAAATCTCTTCTTTTACAGTATGTTTTACAGGAATGTGTCATGCTTCTGAGCATGCAACACAATAATCTGCATTTGTTTGTGTGCAAATCTTAAATAAGGTATTATTCCACAAAAAACCTCAAACCTCTGATCATTTCTGAGAAGCAGAATTACTTAGAGGCTCCGAAACACGACCTCATACTGAGAGCTTCATTCCAGCACAATATCCATCCCCAGTGACCTACATGAAGCAGAAATGTGGGTAATGTGAGTCTCTACTTGTATGTGTGTGTGAATACACTATTGGCTGCTAATATGGGCTACTTTGTTTCCCAGGAGAGTGCAAAAAGCAGAGCCAGAGCGAGAGAGCGATGGAGGAGAGACCAAATGAAACCAAATGCCAGAGAAAAGAGCAGCAGGGTAGATGGAAATGATTGGCCTGAAGGCCACACTACCATCTCAGTGAGGAGTGACAGTGTTACAAGGTCACAATCAGCCTGTCTCTGCACATCTCTGAACACAAATCAGTACAGCAAACAGCCATGCAACTAGACCCTGTTCTGCCACCGCACATCAGCGCAGCGCATGGACAAATGAAGCTCAGGGACGTGATTGGCCAGGACAATATGCAGGATTACAGGACATGGTTTAGAGCCGGGGGCTGTGGCCGAATTCCCGTATTTTCATAGTATCTTAATCAACGGTGAACGCAGGGAGTGAGAGCGGAGACGATGACACAGAAGGCGTCATAGACTGATGAGTAGGTCACTTGTCAGTGGGCTGAAGTCATCATCAGCTCTGACTGATGAATTCAGGTGGGAAGCTCTTCCATGCGAAAACAAAAGCCGATCAATGCGGTACGAAGATGATGATTTTCATGTCATAAAAAACAGGGATGCACTGAATCAAATCACATATCAGTACAAAATTATATCATGACTTTGCATTAACACGTTGTATTGTACGTTTGTTCATTCACTTTTTAATTTTTTTGCTTCAACCACCCCCATGTCTCTACGACACTGATCCAAAGATATCCATTTGGATTTTTTTTAAATGGCAGTGTATGGGATCAGTTGCTAGGGTGCTCTAAATGGTTGCTAGGGTGTGGATAGACAATTTCAATGGTTATAATTAAAGACTACTTGCCAGTCTGAGTTAAAAGAAGCCACCCACTTGTCTCTACAATGTTCTGATCCACAGATACACCCCTCACTTTTTCAAAAGTCTATGGGGTGGTTGCTAGGGTGCTTTAACTGGTTGCTAGAGTGTGGCTGCAAAGATGAAATGTATCCATTGATTGACTTGTTGCTAGGCTGAGTGATATATTTATTTACTTATTCATTCATTTTACTATACATCACTTTATTAAATATTTACTATATTTGCTATTTATTCATGTTAATTTACTTCTATATTTACTTATTCATTAATTCACTTATTCACTTTATTTTTTCCACTTCATATACTTTTTATTAGTAAATAGTAAATAATATTATAATGTCAAATAAATAAAATAAATAAAGTTAGGTACATATATTTATCTACTTCACCTATATTTATTTATTTATTCGTTCACTTTACTATATTTACTAAATTCAAGTAAACAAAAATAGTCAAGCAATATTTTTACTACACTTAATATATTTTACATTTATTTACCTCTACTATTTACTTATTTATTCATTAATTCTTTTTTTCTTTGCTTTATTTGCTTTTTCACTTCATATTTTCACTTTATTTTATTTAGTAAATTTAAATAATAGTAAATAAATTAATATAAATAAAGTCAGGTACACTTTTTTTACTTCAACTTTAGTTGTTCATTCACTTTACTATATTTATTACATTCACGTAAACAAAAATACAGTCAAATATATTTACTACAATTCAAATTTTTGTATTCATTTATTTACTTCTATATTTACTTATTTATTAATTCATAATTGTTTTATGATTTAATCAATTTCAAGTACGATTTTAAAAATAAGAGATAAGTTTATATGTTTGAAGGCATTTCATTTGTTTTCAGTTACGATATCATGATCAGAGTGTATAGAACTCTGACAGATGCTGCAGTGAGGTGAACTGATGATACAGTGCTGGCTTCATAGTACTAGAAAACAAAACACACAAACAGCTCAAATCTCTGATAAATAACCATATAATTTGTTTCAAAGGAAGGTCGAACGAAGCTGTAAACACTGTTACTATGAAAAATTATTCCCTCACACTCTGTAAATAATGGGTTTGCAAATAATCCCATTGCAAATAATGCCTTTATTCTGCTTTGCTTTTGACAGCTCGGCTTGAAATAGAAGGGAAATTCAAAAAAGAGAAGTCAAAAACAAAAAGAGGATCGATGAAATAATTCAGTGGGCGCTGAGAGTGTTCTGCCGTTAATGGAGAGAGTCAGTCAAGCATGCAAAGTAATTACAGTGAGGCCGGGAGAGCAGGAGCATCCGCCTGGTGACACTGCACATTAGAGCTGCCGCACAGGAAGCCACTGACAAACAGCCTGTCAGTCAGCAACGGCCAATCACATCGCTCTGAGGAAACACTGATGGCATTCGGCGTCATTCAAAAGCCCAGTCCTTGACACACAAACTCCTCGAGGGTTAAGGTTAAGGACTGCTCTTGCGTTACTGCCGAGATTAAAACCGGTCCATATAACTAATATTTTTAGGATTCTTCAATGAGTAGAAAGTTAAAAAAAATATTTATTTTATTTACATTTTTTATCAATTTAATGCATTCTTACTGAATAAGTAATAATTTGATTATTCATTACAAGAAAGAAAGAAAGAAAGAAAGAAAAAATAAAGAAAGAAAGAAAGAAAAGAAATGTTGTTGGAGTCACTGAACAGGTCCAGCAGAGGAGCGGTCTCTCCACATGAAGGAGGTCAGTCAGAAAAGCAAAAGGGGTGCAAAGAGGCACATTCTCCAACACCCAAAACATCAGCAAAGAAAATTCTTCTGAAGGGTTTAACAACTGCCCTGAGGTTGGACTGCAGTGCAGAACATTTGGAATTCCAGCTTGGGTGGTGGTGGCAGGTATTTCACAGACTGTTTCCATACCAACAAATATGCAGCCGACCAAAGCCGGGCTCGGCACTGTGCTGCCAAAAGATACAAAACATGCAGGTGGTTTTTCTCTGGCCACAATTCACAATCCCGAGACGTTGAGATAAAAAAAAACAACAAGAAACAAACAGAAAGACAGAACCAAAGACAAAACATGCATTTGTGGGAATGGATATATTTACATATATCCGAAGAAACAATAACCAAACCAAACGAGACAACGCTCTGGATAAACAAATCAATTATGTAAAACTGCTGGACACAAATGAAATATAAATCACTTTTCCCAGCTCGACTTTCTCTGCAGAGCAGCTTTAATTAAAAAGAGAAAAGGCAATTAAAACTGCAGTGCAAACAGCTTATGGTTGCTCAGTGGGGTCACTGTCTGTCCCCTCTTCTCTCTCTCTGTTGACTCATCAGCTGTTTGGATCTTTCCTCTGCTTTTTGTCAGCATAGACTGCTCTCCACACCTTTCTCCATCTCCTTCCCCTGAGACTGGATCAATAGAAATGGGATTTATGCATCATGCCTATGTGATGGATGCCTCAGCGTTAAGAGGATGGCCACATCTCCCACACACCTCTCTGCCCTGCGATCCACACAACAAGCTATAAGATATACACTCTTAAAAGACTGCATGAAGAACCTTTAACATTCATGGAACCTTTCCATTAGACAAAGGTTCTTTATAGTGGAAAAAGGTTATTAGATGTTCTTTACAGTAAGAAAAAATAGTTGTTGCTTCTTTGTTTTTGTTTTTAAGAACTGCTCACTAGCTGCATTTCCATTACAGATTTGCTCAAAACTTGTGTGATATTTTATAAATAATCGATAAAAAAAAAAAACATTACAAAATGATGCGTTTCCATTAACTGATGTTATTCAACTAAAGCACAATTTTTCCCTCTTGAGATAAGTCATGGTGACGGATTTAAAAATTATGAAAACTTTTGTATATTTGTATAATTTTTTTAGAAACTTATTTTTTTCAGTTTGAGCAATTCGAAGAGTAATGGAAACGCAGCTACTGAAAGGTTCTTTGAGGAACCAAACATGGTTCTTCTATGGTACTGTATCACAACAAAACCCCCTTTTCTGAACCTTTATTTTTAAAGAGTATACCTTAAATATATAATATTGGCGCAATATATAATTTGACATGAGCGAAAACTAATGTGCTCATTTCCAGCTATTTTCAAATTTAATTTACCTTTGCCAACATCTTAAATTAATATTTAAAAAGTAATAATTTAATATTTTAATACTTTTTTTTAGATTTTAATAAATCTTAAAATGAATATCTATTTTTAAACTATACATTTTTAATTTTCTGATGCCTAGAAATATTAAAACACTCCTTTGAGTTTAGTTTTACTGTATATTGTATTATATTGTATTATATTACACACAACATTTTTATAGCATTTAAAATAATCCAAAGCCATTCCTACACAACATTTAACACCTTTATTAATTTATTTTCTATTTATTTATTTACTTATTTATTGTCATTTTTGGCAGAATTACAGTGTTAATTATAAAGGCTTTATCAATGATCAATGCACATTATTTTTTTCATAGCCTTTTGTAGTAACCTTTCATCAAAAACATTAATATTGACAGGTTGCTGGAAAGGAGGGTTATTGTTACTTATATGAGATCACAGCAATTAGCAAATGACAATGATACAATCAATTCCCTATTGACAAAATCCATCCCATCCAACATTTTTTCTCATTCGAGAATCTGTTTCACTCGGATATATTACAACGGGAAAGAAAAGACAATCGCAACTTCCATTTCATGCTGACTTTAATAAATCCAGCAAGAATGATTATAAACAATTTTGCAAACTTGCTGACTTGATTGTTTCATTGGAAATGTACCACCTCAAATTTGCTTGAATAATCCATATGTGTCTTTTCAGGTGATTTTCTGGACTTGTTGCATTGCGCTATGTCGTACGTCACTGAACAAACAGATCAGACAATGAGTTGCCTACGCAATCGGGTATCAATTGGTTCTTGGCAGGAATAAACAAGCCAAATGCCAGCCACTTGTTGGAGCCAGTTGCCACAGCAACAGTCATGTTTGTATTGATTTATTGCTCTGCCCATTGTCTGCCAAAGTACTACAAGGACTGGCC
>JAUZSZ010000079.1:14654588-14667168 GCA_034780575.1 Labeobarbus marequensis | reverse complement strand
GACAAAACATGAAATATTTTGTGTTCATATTGTCTGCAATGAAATACAAGTCAAAGTAAATTTAGAAATCACTACGTACTTTTTTTATTTGCGTTTTCCATACTGTCCCAACTTTTTCTGATTTGGAGTTGTAATATAATATAATATAATATAATATAAAGTAAGATTTCACCAGCACTACTGCTCTCATATTTTAAGTCTGAAGTTTTGAGCTTTGAGTCATGCTTTGAGACTCCAGCTTCAAAGCGGTGATGACAGGGTGTTAAGGGTCTGATTATCTTTCCTGTCTGCTCTCTGGATATTGAATCATTCACGTCCTGATGGGAGAACAGGCTGGATCCAATGATTCTTTCTGCTCGATGGATGATATATTCATGTCCAACTTGCTCCCTTGTGGTGAATACTGCTAATTTATGAGAACATAAAGACTTCTCAAGGACCCTGAGAGGACTACAGCGTATACTCTGGTCTGTGTTACCTATAGATGACCCGGTACTGGCCGTTACGACCCTTGTCTGAGAGAGTGACCTCGTAGCTGCAGGTTAAGGGGTGTCCGTTACTGTGCCTGTCTCTGTTCTGAAGGCCTGCTGGTGGAGCCCAGGTCAGTCGTGCTGTCCGGGCCTGGATATTAAAAACCTGTTGATAAACACAGAACAAACAGCATCAAGAATCTGAAACAATATTACTAAGCAAAAACTTTTTTATATAATATTTTTAAGTACAAATATTTAATTTTGTATCTCAATTAATATTATTATAATGTAGAACACACCACTATACAAAACTACTTCAAGTCAACCACCACCACCACACAAATGTGCAGGACAAACAAATCACTATTATAAACTGAGATTATGAATTCAACAAAAGTGAATGACGTTTGAAAAACAATCCAGAAACTCAGTGATTTTCTCAAAAGGAGCTTTCAGATGTTGCTGCAAAGAGCTCCCAGTAAACCAGCCAATTCCAATTTAAGATAAAAATTGGAAGGAGCAAGTCATTTTGAAGAGTTTGTGGGATTGTCATTTCATTATGAGGTTAGCATACAGCTAAAACCATTCATTTGCTAAACCTACCAGGATTAAAGACCTACAGACAAAAAGTAGCAGCCTACAAAGAAATTTGGATCAATAAACAAGCGAAAAAGCTATGTCCACCATGTCAGGTAGGTCTTTATAGTTTTTACAGATTTCTAGAGTGATTTATGTTGTTTGAGCATAAAACAAAACATAAACTTTCCTCAACTTTTAACCACAGACATTTTACCACAGGCTAATGCTAACTCGCATCTGAGTTTAAGGCCTACGGTCTGCACAACTTTATACCTCTGCAAGGCCAACTATTTATGTGTCAAACACAGAACTGAAAGGGACAGAGCAGCTATAACTCCTCTGTTAACAGGTAATTCAACGTAACACGGTGTATGAGGGTATAACGTTGACATGAATGAGCTGCAGATGTCTCACGCTAGCTTCAGTCAGGCAGAAGCAATCTAATGCCCGAACCAAACAGCTCTCAAACACAATCTATCCTGCAGGTGAAAGTACGTCCGCGGATAAGCTATGGTTGTTGCCTCTCGGATGTGCACAGCTGGCATTGCCACTGGCAATTTTGAAGCTACTGCAATATGTTCTCAATAAAGCGGCTGCCATCAGACCCAGCTTTCTCACACTTTAGTCACTTTAACACCTTCACCAAAGTGAAAACCTAGACCTATACCATTTTTTTGTTGTTGTTGTTGTTAAAGTTAACTCTTTTCTTGTGACTCATTCATAAAGTTCATGGTAAGGACACTCAGCAGGAAGTTATGCTGTGTCTTGCCAAGGCTTTGAGACACAAATGAAATTTAGCATATGACCTTAGAAGCCCTTAGGGTAACATGTTTTGTGACAGTGCTACCTACTGTCCTGTACAAAAGTGGTAAATTGTGTCATAAATATCATTGTGCTTTAGTTCTTTGGATCATGACTCAATCCTGAACTGTGGTAGAGAACTAGAGAACAACACCTGCCACTGAACATCAGACATACAAAGGAACTGGCCCGAATCTGTAGTATTCAGAGACTTTCTGTTTTGTGTTTTGCTGGGAGAGCTACACCAGCTGAATTCAAGTTCATGAAGAAACTGCACCAGAAAGGCAGCTCCATTACAGGCTTTTGCAGAGATGAGGATGAGGGCAAATTGAAGTCCATTACTTCCAGTCCCACACAGCCCTCCAGAATGCCTCATCTTGAGACACATTAAGCCACAGACGTTTTTCAGCCTCCCTGCATCCATCATGGTATATTCCTTCTGTGCTCTTGCATTTTACATCACATTTTCTTCCATTAATGGAACTGCTGGTATTTTTATTGTATTTATTATTTATTTATTTGCATGTGTAAAGTACACTAACATTTAAAAGTTTGGGGCCAGTATGATTTTTAAATGTATGAAAGATGTCTCTTATACTCACAAAAGCTCTATTTATTTGATCAAAAATACAATTTAATAAAATATTTAAAATAACTTTTAACATATTTTCAAATGTAATTTATTCCTGTGATGGCAAAGCTGAATTTTCAGCAGCCATTACTCCAGTCACATGATCCTTCAGAAATCATTCTAATATGCTGATTTGCTGCTCAGCAAACTACTCTTACTATTATCAATGTTGAAAACAGTGGTGCTGCTTAATATTTATGTTGAACCTGGGTTGCATTTTTCAAGATTCTTTAATAAATAGAAAGTAAAAAAAAAAAACAACAACAAAAAAACATTTTATTTCAATTCTGGTCACAATGCAAAAATTTTTACTGTACATTTTGTTCAATTAAAAGTTTACTTGCTTAAGAATACAAGTATTATTTTCTTTAAGAAAAAAAAATTCAAAATGCATTGCAGAAAGTACTCAATGTCAAATGTCAAGTTTTGCTCAAATGTAATATATAGACAATAATAGTTTTCAGACACAGACAGTCAGAAAGTCTGACAATCAGATAATTTTGTCCTTATTAAACATACTAAAAATATAATCTCTGTCTGTCTAAACTATTTGTTTGCAGTGTTAACACTGATTTTCTTCTAAACTGCCTTAATGTCACTAATATTATAATAACGTTGGATTAATACAAATGAGACAGCTGTTCAAATATCACAAACAAATGCATGCAAACTAAAACACAAAACAGAAAAGATGATTGATGAATATGGGATAGTTTTAACTCATGGATTATCACTTAAAGTGACCTGGTGTCCTCAGATACTCCTGAACTAAACAACAGAAAGAGCAGCAGGCTGATTGAACAGATGAGAAAAGAACTGAGCAAAACCTATCGGTCAGAAAACATTGTTTTGATGGAAATGTTCACCCAGTCACCAACTGCTTGACAGTGGACCATAAAAATAAAAACAAAATGCTGCCACTATGTGGCTGCAAAGGGAACAGTTTGGAAAAGTAAACAAATCTGAAAAGATCACTGTGATTTTACCAAATGTCCTCCTTATGACATATTAAAATCATTAATCATGTTGTGTTGTTTTTATGCGTGCTTACATCTGCAGCCTGTACTTTCCTTTGGCCAATAAAGGACATCATGTTTATATGATAACATTAACCATTAGTATTTTTCACTTGTGAGGTTTTTAACTCATATTCCAGACCCACCTGTGGTTTTTCCATTCCTGAGAGAACATCCTGAACGCTCTTTGCTTCTGAATCATGATCTGTAGGCAAGAGAAAGCAGAGGAAAAAAAACTGAAAAACAAAAGGGTGTTATTCCATTATGAATCAGCAGGGGTCAGTTTTAAATTAGAAACTGAACAAGAGATTACAGTATAAAGTCTTAAAAGGATAGTTCACCATCATGTTGTTCCAAACCCAAATGACAACTTTTATTTCTCATTTTTAAGGTGAACTATAACCACTAGTACATTTTCCAGTTCACGGACTTCTCTAAAGACAAAACGGACACATTTGATGAGAAAACAGCGATGTGTTTGAAAACAGAATACGATGTGAAAACGATGTGTTTGAAAACAAATTTGAGGAGAAAAGTTTGCACAAGGCATTGGAAAACTTTCCAGAAGCCCAGAGGAGCCTGCAGACCCCACAGACCCCACTGAAAGAGTGCTGGTACAGCGGACATGAGCAGTCGGGAGCTTGTGCTTCTACATCTCAATACTGAATCATGTCTATATCTCATACGTAACTCCCATGCCAAATTGAAATCCGCACATGGAAAAAAAAATGCTCAATTACCTCATGTTCCCAAGGCCGGATTAGTTCACTTAAGCTACCAGATCATCAGCGACAGCCAGTCTGACAGAATACCTTTAAATCTTTACTGCCTCGTGTGGTAATATACACACACACACACACACACACACACACACACACACACACACACACATACACATATACATATATATATAAGCACAACTGCCCACTAACCCCTGATTTATCATTTCCACAGAGGACCCAAACACTCAGGATCCACATAAGCCTCCATAAGAGTGGACTCAAACTAAACTCTTGCTTGATTTCACTCTCTAGATGTTAGTGTTGTAAATCAGTGCATACGGAGGAGTTCATGTGTGTGGCCTCCCCTTGGTATCTATAAAATTCTCTTCTTTTGATAAAAGGTTTACTGAAGTGAGAGTGGATTAAATAGCATTAAATAGCTGATGTAATTAACCTGCTGAGAAACTACTGACATTTGCCTCCCCTTTCGGAGTTTCCATTTCCATAGTGTCAGTATAAGTAGTTAACTCATAAATAAAGTATGTGTATAAATGAGCAGTTGACACCGACAGTGCCCTGCAGAGTGTCACTATTTCATCTAAAACTATTTTAGAGAGCCTTTTTTTTTTTTTTACTAATTCTTTTATAATTTAGGGTTCCCACACTTTTGAATCAGGGGTTTTCCATTAGCTTTGCAGTTGTTTGTGATTACTGGATAAGGATTTTTTTTTTTTTTTAAAAAGCATACTTTTTTAACAGACACTGCTGAGTTGACTTTTTGCATGAGCTAACAGTTTTTAAAATTAATACATAATTAATAGATATTGAATACATTTCTTCAAGACAATATTCCTTTGTCTAAGACAATATTTAAATGCCCTCCTATCCAGGTGTACAAATAAAACAAACTAAAAATATCATGCCAGTTTTTTTTATCATGTTTTTTTGCTGGTTTGTGAATTTTTGCTCCAAATAAAAATAACCCAAGTGCCAAATGTTTTCTGTCAATTTATGTTTTCTAACAGCTCTCTCAAAAAGAAAAAACTGAGAAATAAAAAAATGTGTGTTGTGTGTGTGTATAAATTATATATTAATCTTTTTCTGAAATGTTACAATTTTACATTTCTTTCTATAGTCTTCATATTGATAGTAAGACTTCATGAAATAATGGTGATAATTTGCCCAGTCACACAGCAATGATAATATAATACACAGTCATAAACAAACTGAAAACGAAACTGGAAAAAAAACTGAAAAACTGATGCTGAAAAAAAAAAAAAAAAGGGTTCACAGACACATTATTTGTCATCCACCCAAATACACTACACGAGTATGATTGATGTGTGTATTTATTTCTAGAGCAGAGAGCACACTGGGAGTTCACAGCGCCTCTGGGCCTTCATGAGTCACAGCAACAGTGATGTCATACACAATCACCTTAACATCACCCCGGGAGGAAGGCACAGCGAATGCTGACTTCCCCAAGAGACGGAAACCTTACTAATGCTGTGTGTATGTGTATGTGTATGTGTGTGTGCATGTGTGTGGGTGACAAATTGATTTATTACTGAGAAGTGATGAGTAATTGTGCAGATGTGGAAGAATATGAGGTCGTCTTCCTCTTACCATTAACAGAGCACTCATTTAAATCCACCCTAACACAAAAGACGGAGTCATCCTTGTAGAGTCAGTCTATATGCGAGAATGGTGTTTTGTTGCTTTTAGTTGATATGTGTTAGCTTTGAGATCATCCATTTATTAGCACAACAAACATATCCTTTACTACACTGTTTTTTGTTCAAACAAATGTCTCCTGAATGAGAATGTCACCAATACAACCTGCAACTAACTAGCAAGTAGCAAATCATGGTGCATGGCTATAACATAACTAAATTTAATTTATTAAAACAAAAATAAAAAAAGATGAGGATGTTGACAAGTCCTACTAAAACTTCCTATTTTAAAAGTAAATACATCAACACAGGAAAGAACATGGGCTCATTATGTAGTTTTCCTAGGGTCTCCACAGGGGATTGACTACCTGTTCATCACATCCACACTCAAACTAGTCATTAGCTTCACTTCCTGTGTGTCCATCCTCTCCTCTCCTTCCGCTCCTGCCCTCAGAGGGAACCTCTTTCAGTTGGGCTCCTGCCAAGCTCAGCACTAGTCTTTCCAAAGCTTCACGTCTGTTTCTCACGCATGCAGTCTCCACAGGGAGCCGTAGAGTCGAGGCGAGCTGCTCACTCTCTGTCTCACCCTACTGCCACGCTCTGAATAACTGCTGCTTCACAATATATAAATGAAAATAAATAGAGGACGAGAAGATGACAGAAGAGGAAGAAAGAAACAAACATTTCTCATTTTAAAAGTAGAGCTGTCTAATGCTATTTCTGCATGATGCTGAATAATTTCATTTCCTTTTTTCTAGTGTCTCTCTGGATATCTGGGGTGGACAGGAGTTTCTGCCTTCAATTAAAGGCTAAGGTCAAAGACAAGAGAGCGGAAAGGGGGGGGGGGGGTGAGAATAAGGAATGTGAAAAGGGGACTAAGAGTAAGTGAATATAAATGACAGAAAGGGAAGAAAGTGAAATAGAAAAGAGAAAAGAAAATATCTGCCCAAAGCCAACTGAGGAGAGGTGTGTTATTGCCTTTCTAAACAACTGGACACTGCAATTAAGTTTTTTTAATTGCCAGATGACAAACAAAAGGCTGCACACCCTCAGAAACTTAAAAAACACTAGAAACAAAATTAATTAAAAAAAAAATCTTTTAAATGATGTATGTTTTACATACATCATACATTTTTATACATTTTTTGGCTGTCAATAAAGAACAATTCTTATTGCCCTCTGATGGTGTAGTAACAGGATCTACCAGCAGGGGCTAACAAGACCGTGCTATCAGCCAAGCCCTGAATCTTTGCTAACAAACAATCATTAATACCCTAGCAACCACATAGCAACATGTTAAAAACACTCTGAACACCTTAGCATCACCCTTGGACTGCTCACATAGTTAATAACCTGAAGGTCAAAGGTTATAAAGGTTATGACCTAAATGAGTCATGTGAGAGCTCACACTTGACCCTACAACACTCTTTAAACCAACATGGAAACCTCTATTTGGATGTCGGGAAACATTTTGACAGTGGTCTAGAGCTGCAGTGTGAGTAGAGTGTGTTTGGGTGTTTAGCTCTATGTGAATGAGAGTGTGCGTGTGTATATAAGAAGGTGCTAGGTAAACATCCAAAACTGAATTTGCAGACTATCGGGAAAAAAGCCTCCAAGAACACCTACAGAGCTGCAGACGCCAAACGGTCAGGCCAGTAACTACACCCACATGTCTGTGCGTGCATTTGTGAATGTGTGCTAGAACACCGTAGAACTGTTACAAGGGCCTAAAAGCAGCTCACATCCTCTAGCTAGCATCCTGAATATGGGTTGCAGATAGAGAAACTAAGCTGCCGCAATCAGAAGGGCCGATCAGTCAGACATAAACATGTTTCACAGTCCACAGTTCTGTTAGAGGGACTGATTTGTTTGTTTGCTTTAAGATTAAACCCTCCTGGGAAATTTTTTTATGCACTTCACCCTGAAAATAAAGAATTCTTTTGTGGACTCATTCATCTTTGTGCAGAGGCACATGCTCACTTCTGCCCCCTAGTGGAGCAAGACGAAACAGCACATTCTTGATTAGTGACTGTTGTTACAGCCTCCAGGACCAGAGTTGTGCTGTGGATCCATACAAAAATGTGAAAAATGACCAAGCAATGGCTTAGTCAACCAGACGATCATTAGGAAAAACAAACTGAGGTTGTGGCTATACTAACAGAACACAGTCAGGATGACTAGACTGCCTGGAAATCAAACTACATTTGGATTTTTCTGTTTTTACACAAGCACCTTGCAATACACAATGCATTGTGTTAAAACAGATATTGATTTTTAAGGCACTGCAGGAAAGAGTAAATTGGCAAGTGATCAAATAAAAAAACAATAAAATTAAAAAACAAAAACAAAAAAAAATTCACACATTTTTTGAGAAAATGTAACTAATAACGGGTTGGTGAGGAAGGGAGGGTGTGTGGGAGGAAGAGCGAGAAAGAGTTGCAGGATCCCAACCGTTCTCATCTCCGCATCGCACACATTCCATCTGGTCAACAGCTGGCTGTCTAATCCCGTTCTCACACAAACCTGTGCCTCCCTGAGAACCACTGCCACAGCGCACTCACACTCTCTCTCACACACCAACATACAACTGAAAAGGCCACTCGTGCACAAAACAGACATGCAATGTGTAATACACACGTGTATATTCTCTTTTAACTATCTATCCATCCATCCATCCATCCATCTTCTTGTCTGTCTATCTACCTACATAGACAGTCTGTCTGTCTGTCTCTTCTTGTATCTATCTGTCTAAATAGATGTGCTGCCTTAACATGTTATCAGAAACTTCCAACTTCCCACTTCTGAAGTTGCAATTATGAGTTTGTTGCGTTCAAGTGCTTTGTTGTCGGGAAGAACAGGAATCATGGTGGCCATCCCTCTTATGAGTTCGTTCTTGACTGTTCAGGGAGATCTTATTAAATCCAAAAGATATGGAGGATATTTAGTCACTATCCAACAGGTTTTGATGTAGTGTCCCATACACTGATACACATAAACATTTACTGCGCTATCTAGATATCCAGCTGGCTGATGATTCCTTAATTTCAGTCAAATAAATATATTTTTGGCTGTGTTCAAAACACACAAAATGCATCAAATGTTAATGTACAGTATATACATAAATATACATGACTAACTTCAGAAGAGAAGTGGGGGAAAAACAAATAAAACTTTACAGTACTACAGCTATTTCTCTCTTCCTCCATGTTTAAGGTTTATGGCCCGCCCAACTTGGAAACTCTGGTATCAAAATTATCTTCGTTTCCCAGTTGTAAATATGACTTGAGCGGCCGTTCATGTCCAATTTCTGTATTTATGATAATTCAGATAGCACGTGAAGGCATTAACATTCTGTCTGCCTATCTACTTAGAGAGTATGGCTGTTTATCTGTGTATCTGTCTAGATAGTCTGTCAGTCTGTCTATCAGCATTCGTGTTTGACTGTCTGTTGTCTATCTATCTGTATTTCTAGAAAAAAGATAATCTGTCTGTTTATCTACCTAGATAGAGTGTGTGTGTCTATCGGTCTAGTCAGTCTGCCTGTCTGTCTGCCTATCTATATGTCTAGATAGTCTGCCTGTCTAGAAAGATAGTCTGTCAGTTTAACTACCTAGATAGACAGCCTGTCTGCCTGTCAATATTATCTTGTCTTTTTGTGTATCAATCTGTCTAAAAAGATGAGAATGAGAGAATTTCTGTGCGTGCATCTGTCTGTCTGTGTCTAGATAGTCTGTCAGTCTGTTTATCTAGCTGCATTTCAGTCTGTCTGTGCATTTGTCAAAACCATATTGTATGAGTAAACTGACCTCGTTGATCACATATTTTAAACATCAGCAGTGCACTGCCTCTTCTACTCTACATCATTTAGCACCAGACTAAACTGTTCAGCTTACCTTGAAGAGGTTGAAATGAGGACATGAAGATATTCAGTCAAAACCATCAGAGCAACAGCTCCATATGTTAGCATTGCTCATTTGCTCTTTGATTTTCTACAAACAGCATATGATTGATAGTGTAGGGGTATGTGAGTGTGTGTGTTGGATAAATAATTGTTTGCTTTCGTTTCAGTATCGGAGAGCGCCAGCCCCCTCAGCAGAATGAATTCTTGTTTTCCCACAACTGCCAAGCATCAGTCTCTCGCCTTTAGTGTGCTAGCTCCATGTCTCTAGCTATCTCCAGAGGGACTCTCAGTGGCATTCGCTCACAGCAGAGATGCATGGCCTCACTACTGCCAAGGGACACAGGGATATGCCAGCGCTTCCTGGAAAGGAACTGGAAAGAATGGAGAAAGTTGGCAGAGGCTAGAAAGGAGGGATAGAGGGAAAAGGAGAGAGGTGGAGGCTGGAGGGAACGAGACTACTGAGAGCTACAGAGAGACTGAGCCAGAGAGACCTGCTCTGGAAGCCTAGTGGCACATTCTCCACAGGTGCCAGTCTATTTTTGTGTTTACTTTGTATCTCCTTATTTTACTGAATACTGAATCATTATTCCAACTTATATTCTAATTCTTTTAGTCAGTAGTTTGAACACATTTTATACCACACCTTAATGTCTTAAATACTTTTTTTCTTTTATAAATGTGCATCATGTGTTAATAAAACGATCAACTGACCTTGAAACATGTATGAAATTTTTGTATCGGTTGACATAACTTTCTCTTTTCACTGCTGCATTGTCCTTTAATATCTTAGATTTACTGAATGTCCATTAAGATACAAATTTTCCAGTTTCCAGCAAAATTAATTTTTGGATTTTTTAAACATATATCTACATAAAGAAAAATGTATGTAAGTAAAATGGTAAAGAAAAATTGTATGATATTACAAATATTTCTAGCACATACAGGGGAAAAAAAAGATTTTGAGCAGTGAAAATGAGCTGACTTTGCAATTCACATCTTCACTTTACTATTTGTATTTATATACAGTATATATTATACATAAAATTTCACCAGAGTACATGGAGTAAAAAGTTAATTTGATTGATACAACAGAACTTCAGCCATCTAAAGGCTTGTTTCACATGCACATTTAACAGAAACCACCACTAATAACCCTGGCACAGACAAACACTTCCACTGAAACAGATGCAGTTTGTGCATTGTCTTACTGTAAGAGCTGTAAGAGGGACTTCTCCGAAACACACACACACTCTTCAAGTTCTCAGCACTTTCTGTGGCACCTTCTTAAAAAAACAACCTACCCAAACTCATAAAATAGTTGAGAGTTCTGCCGTGCCAACTGTAAAAGATCAAATAAGCACCAGCAGATAATTGAAAGGTCACATTTAACTAGGTGGAGAGCCAGCATCCGGTTACCAGGTCTTATCTGCCCTTGACCTTCTCATATGATTCGGTTTCCCCAAGTTGCGTCACCCATTATTGCTCCATCACATGCTGTTATCGAAGTGACCTTGGGGCATAACCTTTCTCAGTGACTCATATGTTGTGAGAGAGTGAATGTGGGAAACTATTACCATTGTGGCAAAAACACAAAGTCAAGATTAAGGAACATCTGTTGCTTCTGGACTGTAGTGACGGAGTGAAAGCACGTGGCTGGAGGAAATGCACAGTGCCAAAGAGGAGTAGAAGTGAACATCTGTTTCTGCTTGAGTCCATGCAAACACACAAGGCAAGCTGGAGATAGAATGGAGTTAAGGTCGAAGTGCTGCAAGCCTGCGACCATGAGAAGGTTAATCTAGTGGCCAGTCTTGCTCTGCACACAGGCTTAGCCCCAGCCTAATCTAGTTAATGAGGGTGGAGCGGTAGAAAGCACAAATATCCATGCAGCTTAAGGAGCTGATGGGCCCCGGGATATGGTTTCCTGTCTTATGTAATTGAGCTTTGTGAACTGAGGTGAGCGCATTTGTGCCTATGGGGTGATCTGAGCGAAGACTGTCCAGCCGAAGTGCTGAGAGAGGACGAGCTAAGTTGTTTTCACAGCTCTAGTCGTGTCTGGTAGCCAGGCCTGGATCTTCAAGCTGCTATGCCAACACCACAGTATTTTCGACAGTTGGAATGTCTGCCCTTTTGTTGTCCGTCTCTTTCTCATTCCCTCCATTTCTCTCTCTTTTTTTTTGTTTCTTCAGTCTTGAGAGTTTGATCACACTATTGCGGCTTCCTCTCAGAAAGAAACCCCCATTTCATGTCATGATTTACTGACTCTCATATCATTCCAAACCAGCATGACTTTTGTTTTCTGTGGAATACAAAAGAAGAATTATTCTGAAGAAAGTTAAACCCTTCTTGTCCATACAATGTAATCAGTGGAGTCCAAAACAAAATTGGATCTCATTGACTTTTTATTGTATGGACCAAAAACAAAAAGCAAAACCAAAGCAAAGCAAAAGATAAAAAAAAAAACACTAATGCTTGTCAAGAAATAAAAAAGAAATAAAAACATTTACTTTTGTGTTCCACAGAAGTAAGATCATACATGTTTGGAATAACACAAGGTTGACTAAATGATCATTTTTGGGTGAACTATAATTTTAATAAACAGTTCAAGCAAATCTGATCAGCACACAAACTTCTGCTCAATGTCCCAATTTCTTAACAAGCTAATTCAATGCACCTCTGCATACATTTTGACATCAAAATTGAATAAAAAACTGATTACAACTCATTCAAACTACTTCTGCTCAATGTTACACTGTTAGATATGCAAAAGAAATCTCTCCTATCTCT
>JAUZSZ010000079.1:14578720-14590834 GCA_034780575.1 Labeobarbus marequensis | reverse complement strand
ACTGCTGACGTGGAAGATGATTAATCAGTTATGAAATGACCGCAGTTAGTGGAGTAAGCGGGAGAAGCGATTGCTCAGGTGGGATGCGAGTCTTTAGATGTGCTGAGACCGAAATGTAGCAGACATGTGTATTTTGCAAATTTCTTCTCCTCAAGTAGTTGACAGACTCTGTAATCACCCAAGCACATTGCCGTTACCTCAGTACTTGAGTCCATTCCTACTCGGTAGAGGCTGTGGCATGAAATGTCTGCCTCTCTGTCTCTGTGCTTTTTAGGAGTACGGTAAGCTGAGAAAGTCACTCACTTCATGCCACAATAGCCATTCATGGGGCTTTTCTAAAGTGAGCTAATGACCTTCAGTAACTGTAGATACAGTCCGATGGCAAGGACAAGAACGCTTTTGTCCTCTTTCGGTCAGAGAAAGCAACAGGTCTTTCTTCTTCATTTTTGTTTTTCTTTTTCTGGCCAATATTGACTCCCTTGGGTTCCAGACAAATTTATTCAGCATGTTTAATTTCGATATGCTTTCCGAGGCATAAATGGGATCTTTTTGGTGTGTGTTTTACAGAAAATCAGATTCAGTGCTTGCTGACTGCAATGCTTTTGCCGTGCATCATTGCTAAATTACGGCGTGCAGATGAGAATAATGTGCTCTCAGCAAAAGCTATAATTACACCAGAAGCCATTCTCCATGGCTCCTCAGAGCAGAAACAATAAAACACACTTAATTACACAAACATACTCTCAGTACAGACACAGATACTGGGGCTTTTTGTGTAATTTCATCAAGCTGGAGTAAAGAGGACTTGCAGGCTTATTCAACTGTGAAATCTTAATTCAATTGCGTATCAAATTGCCAAGAAAACACTGCAAAATCAATACATGCTAGTGATTTTACGTTCATATTTATTGAGACGCATTACATCCACAATTTATTTTGACTGTCATTATAAATGTCTATAGTTGTCCCACGTTCAGCAATCATAAGATTCTCTCAACATTTAATTCAGGGGGCACTAGTGAGCATGTTATATATTTGGTGCGCTATCTATTAAAAAATACATGAAAATGTCACAACATGTTTACTTCTAATACACATTTTATTAATAAATTCATTAGTGAATGCTGTTTCACATAAAAACAGGTTGTCTTTGAGAAATATCAAAACATGAGAACTTTCTACGCCTATGAAACCACTTTCCTTTTCTGATGATAGGCCACACAGGCTATTGGATAATGTTAACTAATAGCAAAAGAGCTAACTAGGCATTGTTTTAGTAACTAATCTTCATCATAGTACCAGTACATTTGGTCCAAACTGATAAAATCAAGCACCAACCTACATTTTTTTTCTCACTGAATATCCTGTTCAACCAGGAAATGTTACATTAAAGAAGTAAAAATGGGCTGTGGATGGCATGTCATGTTTTCATAACTTGACAGGAAAAAAATGCTCGTAAACACAGAAACAGTTAGTGCCTTATCAGCAGATACTGAAGAGAGAAGAAAAACAAATGAAAATGGTTAATGGCTGTCCAAAAGCATTAGAGATGAAAGTAGCTGGTTGATCAGGCCAGGACCTTGGGTAAATGACAAACAGGAAGTGCTCACAGATGGCTGGATTGCCCCTGCAAATGGAACCAGTGTCCCTAGTTAACCTCAAAACCTGCTTTACCTGCCCTTCATAAACACCACATCTCTACGCTAGGCTAGTCAAAACACAACTGTGCTCAATCTCGGCCAAGAAATGCTGGAGATAACGCCTTCACACACTACCTTGACCTCGCAACAAAACAAAAAAAAGGGGCGAACACACAGAAACACAAAACAGACAGCGAACAACCCAGGAAAGGCTGAACTCGAACAACAGAACCACTCTCCGTTTGTGTGGGAAAGCAGCACGAAGTGGCCTTACTGCCGAGAACGGACTGTGGCGGAGGGTTGTTAAGCGGTCCCCTGGAAAAAGAAAAAGGTCACCCTGTTTAAACAAGACAAAGATTGCAGTTCAACCTCTTCCACTCTAATTAGCAGCGATAGGAGCGGGCTGGAACTCCAGTAAACATAGGGCTCAGAGCACTGTAATGACCTGCCACTCAGCCAAAAAGCTTAAATACACTAGTGTTTGCTATGCCAACAATGGATCCCGGCAGGCAAAGGGTTAAGATTTGAGTTGGGTCAAAAAGTTGAGGCATAAGATGGTAAAAATAAAGCACAACATTCATCTAAGTGTGTCAAAAATAGAAGTGAGTGGGATCTCCATGTGGGAAGACAGGAAAAAGTGCTGTTTTTGCAATGAAAGATGAAAATAAGGGAGGATGGAAAGCGACCAATAAGAGCAGAGAATCCTTAATTATAAAATTCTTAACCAACACCCTCCTCTTTCCACTTTTCCACTAGCCTATTTCAATGATTCCAGAGACCTACTATCAAAAATTAAGTGACTGAGAGACTAACTTTCATATTTAAAGTACCAGTTCACCAAAAAAAAATTCTGTAATCATTCATTCACCCTCATTTAATTCTGTATAACACAAAAGTGTTTTCAGCCGGGTCCAATCTTGTTGAACCACATTGATTTTGGATCAAAACAGCTCAAACATTTCTCAAAATCTCCTTTTATGCTTTGCAGAAGAATCCATACAGGTTTGGAGCAACATGAGGTGAGTAAATGATGACTAAATGATCATTTTAAATTAAACCTTTTGACTCCAAATGCGATCTTGGCCCAAGCATTTTCAAAAAGTTTTCTCTGTGCATTCTGTGTTGCCAGCGGTCCACGGGCTAAACAGCGGTTACTTTATATAAAATCCTAAATCTAGGCTTCTGCTCTGAGGTTTGCATAATGACAAAGAAGCCTCTCTGTAAAAAGCAGCTACTTCAGAGTCTATGCTTCAGTCGACATTTCTAATTAAACCTAGTGACCTTTTCTGTAAACACGTGCGTTTGAAATGCCCCTCTCCTCCATGTGCCACACCTTGTTCTCGTTGTTTCACCGGGTTGCCTTTCCTTGCTTTTTTTCAACGCCGCGATGCCATAAGCCGAGCCTTTTCACTAAGCGTCGGATGTGCTTGTGTGCTTCTGTCCAACACAATGGCGCGACCTGAAAGGCTTGACCTAAGTACTTCCTTGTTGTTTTTAACCTTACACAGGGAGAGGTTAAAGCCAAGTACCGCTATTAATTACAGCATTGATGCTTTTCTTATAGGAGGAACTGGTTTGACAAAAATGCAGCAACAAGGACACTTGGCATGACTCAATCTGATTGGTCTCACAATGGATGAAAGTTAATGCATTGATGCCACAAGAAAGAGCTATTGAAAATCACAGGTGAGGACCTAAAGCTGACGAACACACAAAGGCACATTGTGGCAGTGAGCAGGGCCAGTGCTGTGGCCTGTGGTCTGTTGTTCTATTCTTGTGTCAACACATGTTGCTGCCAAGCCCTACAGAGCCTTGTTTCTGACCCTTATCACAACAGCGTGCCCTTCACGGCCCATCCAGCCTGCTCTCCACCCATCTATGCCTCCACAACCTGAAGATCACTTTTGAGCAGGGAAATTGGTGTTATGCTACCTTAAGTACAAGTGTTTTCTTACGCGACTGTGATTTTGCCTGTTTAAACGTCTAAACATCCGCCTTGCCAGTGTCCAAACTTGATTGTACAGGACGGTTGTATAAAACCAATAATCACACTCGCCACATTGTGTCAGGATGTCTGAATCTTAAACTCTACATACAGTAAGAAATTGACAGTTGATGAGACATTTACGAGAAAATTTGCACTCTTAATAAAGAAAAAACTGTAATATTGTGAAATTATATATAATATATAACATCTATATATACATACATCAAAATACATGTTTTCTATTTGAATACATTTTCAAATGCACTGTTTTAGCAGCTATGACCCCAGTCTTCAGTCACATGACCCTTTACAAATCAAACTAATATGCTGATATGTACTGTTTTCAGCAGCTATTACCCCAGTCTTCAGTCATACGATCCATTAGAAATCATACTAATATGCTGATTTGCTGCTCAGGAAAATATTCTTGGTCCCACTTTATATTAGGTGGTCTTAACTACTATGTACTTACATTTAAATTAATCACTTGATACAATGCATGTATTGTGTATATTCAAGTTTTTACATTATATTTAAAAAATATCTGCATTTAATTACATCTGTAATTAATTTCTATAATTACATTTATAATTACAATGTTGACCCATCCCTTACACCTTAACCCACCCTTAAACCTACCCATACCACTAAACCTGTCCCTAACCTCACCCGTATCCCACCTCAATAGGAACAAAAGTGTTTTGCAATGCAATATGAACACAATAAGTACATTGCACTTATTTTTTAATGCAAGTATATAATAGTTAATACCATTCACGTCTCCTGTATTAAGAAATTTTACTGCAAATTGCCTTTTTGTATTTTTAGAAGGCAACACATAAGAACATTGAGCAACTTCTCAAACTAATGCTCTCCTCCGAGAGCTGTCCTTATCTGAGCAGCTGTTCAGAGAACCCAACCGCAGCCTGTGCAAATGATCCATCTTGTCCATTGTTAATTAGCTACAAAGACACTTAATGTTAAAGGAGAGGGGTAATGAGACAAAGAGGCTTTGTAATCTGTCATTGTACACTCTGCCTTTTATATCCTCAGAAGCATGCCATTTGTGGCCCTGCGCCCGGCCTCTCATTGGTTTACACCAGCTCCAAATCCAATACCACACCAATCATGGTTTCGATTAGCTAGAAAAACACCACGCAAACAGGAATAGAGGGAACAACAGCACCATCCCACATTTCGCAAATCATATACGCAAACTCCAGAAACAAGCTCCTGGGATTGCAGGATTTAGGAACCTGTTGCAAGTGAAGCTGCATGAGACACAAAGCACAACATACCTTGAATGCATTGCAGGGATCCATCTTCTGCTCTGATGGTGAAAGTCTCTCCAGGGTTGACTTGCACAAGGATCACCTGCGAAAACACTGGGAATCAGACAGATGCAAAACCAAAGTTTGGTCGGCAAACACAATCCAAGACAGGAAAAAAGTTGCAAATCTTTAAAATGCACTAATCCATAACTTTAAAATGAGCCGTGGAACATTAGCAAACTCTAGTGACCACAACTGCCAGGAAAGCATATATGATGCAACCAGATGTTGTGAAACCAGATGTGAAACCCCCTCGAAACGGTCCGCTCGCCGTGCCCTCTTCTGCTCCAGGCTGCTTACCATCATGTTCTCAGCGCACAGGTTGTTGAGAGTGCAAACATGCCTGTAGATGTGAAAAAGTTGGCCCACCATGTCGCACGAACCCTATGTTTCCTTACAGCCCTGATGGTCGTGTGTCAGGCGGACCTCCCATCTCCCTGCTCCAGCCCTGGAGATCTGGGCACCTACTTCCTGCTTCCACACACACACACAGAGTCTGCTGCAGTTGCTATGGGAACGGTGGCATGCACTGAAGTGTCAAGCCGGCTTTCCAGAGGAAAACCTTGTGTTCTCCCCTCCCTCCTCTTCCAGGCACACACCTAATGCAGATAAAGGACTCACCCAACACATAGATGCATAACACTGGCAGAATGCAAATGCACACTTCCACATCCTTATGCAAGCATTGCACCTTTGAATACCAGGCTTACATCAAATGTGACAATTAATCAAGAATGCTGGGGACTGACAACTTCGTCAGGTTGTGCGGTCTGTTTTTCTTTTCAGTGATGCATTGAAACGTGGACTTGGCTGAATCCAAAGCACTTAACCTTCACTATCTGCTGCAGACGCCCTTTTCCTTATCTCTCAAGGGTCTGATTCTTTTTCCGCTCTGGCCAGAGGAAACACGGCCAGGGTACTGTATCTGCAGCACCTGGAGAAGAGATCAGACCAGACTGATCCACTCTGATAGCGCAGATCTACAGAGAGATGTGCAACGGAAATGCGAAGCATGCCTGAGGGCTCGCAGTGCTCCTTGAATGTCTAATGTAAGATGACTATAATGTTCATCATTGACTAAAATACCGACCTGGAAGTTTCTGGCTTTGTTTTCCATTGGGAATTAGTGAGAAAGAGCCTATGCCAGTTGAATTTAAGGTAACGGCTGACCTGCAGCCACAAAGCTAGTCAACCTTTCACTTTCAACTCTCAAAGAACGTATCAACTTGTGAACTCTTCCTTAAGCACAGCATGAACCCATAGAAAAATGGTCTTGAACTTCAAATGAACTTTTATTTTTGTTCCCCTTTTTAAAATTTGAAGAGTGTATTTTGTGCACCCAATGGAACAGGAAGTATAAGACTGTCTTTTAACAGGAACAACTGCATTGGTCAGATAGTCCCAGCCCAAACTCATGGCATTGGTTGAGTCAGCATGATTATATTAAATAACTGGGTTTAATAATATAATTTTACAGCCAAAATATTATCCCTGAAATATTAAGTGTGTTACATATTTTTGCTGTATCTTTTCTCTAAGAAATTCCTAGAAAATAAATTGGAAAAACATTAAATTAATTACTTAAATTATTCCATTGATGGCCAATTTTTTAAACGGGTCTTTATACATACTTACTTTTTCCATGATTGGAAGGGGATCGTCTTTTTAGAGGTCCTTAGCAACAGATTAAAAATCCCTGCTCTAAGAATATATAGCTTACATTCACATTTATATGCATGCATCTGGCAGAGGCATTTATGCAAAGCAACTTGCACTGCATTCAAGGTATACATTATCAATTCATGCATCGCCCAGAGTAACGCTCACCTGTTGCGATCCATCCCCATTAACATTAATCATGTGCGGCATCATGGCCACCTCCCCGTTCAATAGTGGTGGCGGCAGGTCCAGCGGAATCTGGTCTGTCATCATCATTGTGACGTACATTCATGGAGAACTTTCCTGGACTGCCTTTCTGTGAGAAGACAGAAAGAAAAAGATATAGATGGTGATCAAACAATAAAAGAATGCTGCAAAATAAAGTCATATGATCTTAAACTGCCAAACGCAATCTCTTTGGGCTTTTTATCTGGTTTTTCTCGGTGAGTAAGGTAGACGTGTACATCTATTTGAGATGATTTCACAATCTTTGGTTGCTTTGTGATGTTTTCGTGACTGAGCTAAAGCATAAATGGATGGAAGATGTAGAGTTGCATCGCGGTGACTCAGCAGGCAACTGAAGCCAACTGTAGAGCACAGCAGTGTCATTGTGAGCTGGACAGCCTGAGGGAAGATCTCTTAAATAAGAAGAGTGTGAAACTGATGCAAAAGTGGACTCCCACCCCCCAGAGTTTGAGTTTTGAAACATGTAGGGCACTCTTAAGTGACTTCACCACAAACAATGAACTCGTTTTGATAAAACACCATTCGAACAAGCTGGTAATGATCTGCAAGTTTAGTGCTGCGTGACTGTGGTCTAATGGAGGAGAGAGAAAAGAGTTTGGGGAATGAAAAGGTGACTAAGTCATCAAAGAAGGGTGAAGTGGAGGAACCGACACAAAATTTCTTCCTTTTGGATACAAGGCCACAGTCTGTAACAAACACACACGAAAACAGTACCACCACTGTAAGAGAGGCGCAACATGTGGCAGAGCCCGTAGGACCAGAATGCAGAAGGGGGGGGGGGGGGTTGGGGGTGTGGGAACAGGGGAGAAAGCGGAAGAAAAAAAAAAAAAACACTTCTGACTTCATCAGACCTTTGCACATGATTCACCAGAAGGCATACCAAAAAAAATATAAAACAAAATTCTATGCATCATAAGGAGTGAAAATGGAAAAAGAAAGTTGTGGATAGTTCACCCAAAAAATTAAGACTTAGGCCTAATTTTATCACATTTTCAGCCTTTAAGACTTACTTTCTTCTCTGGAACACAGAAGATGATCTAATTAATTTATTTTTGGTCCACACAATGAAAGTCAGTGGGGTCCCAATGTTGTTTTGGACTGAACTAGCTTTTACTGTATGGACAAAAGAAATGGCAAAAATAGTTGAAACATTTTTTCAAAACATCATCATCATCATCATCATCATCATCTGTGTTCCATACAAGAAAGAAAGTCATACAGATTTTACATAAAGTAATGCATACTTTTATTCAGCAACAACGCATTGACAGTGAGGATTTTTGTAACATTACAAAAGATTTATATTTCAAATAAATGCTGTTATTTTGAGCTTTCTATTCATCAAAGAATCCAGAAAAAAATAGATCACAGTTTACAAAAACCTATTATGCCCTTTTACAAAGTCCTGATTTAGTTTTTGGGGTATATTTAGAATACAAAGCAGAGGTTTTCATACTTGATTATTCCAAAAACACATTATGTTTTATATAATTTACATTTTACAGTTTAGTTCTTGTTTTGATGAAGCCCCTCTTTCTGAAATACGAAATGTGTTCTGATTGGTTAGCTGGCCCAGTGCATTGTGATTGGCGAACCGCTTGGAGCTTGTTCCTGAAATGTCATGCACCTTAACATAACTGCGACGTGGCATCAGCACGCTACTTCTTCACCTTCTTGAGCGCAGCAATTATTTAAACGAGCGACATTGTGTTTCTGAAGGACCATTTGACACTGAAGACTGGAGTAACGGCTGCTGAAAATTCAGCTTTGCCATGACAGGAATAAATTACATTTTTAAATATATTAAAATAAATAGCAGTTATTTTAAACTGCAATAATGTTCTACAACATTACGCATTTTACTGTATTTTTGATCTAACAAATGCAGCCTTAGTGAGAAAACCACTTGAAAATTTTTACAACTTTTGAATAGTAGTGTCTTTATATTTTAAAATTAAAACCATGGGGAAATGACTCCAAAGCCCTAGCAATCCCCAGCCTCAGCAAAAACCAATAAAATGTCCTTTGGAAAACAGAGAGCACATCATGTCCCATTTTACCCCACATTCTGTTCTTTCCATTGATGTTAAATGGTTAGTTTTATGTGATTCACATAAGCAGAGACATAAATCTGCAAGTTATTTGGAAGCAGTTGGTTCACTTCAAACGAGAGGTGCAAACCCAGCTGAAGACACTCTAAATGTTTGTGGACATCAGGACAGCAAAAATCTGATTCCTTCTGTGTGCAATAATGTGGGCCATCCACTCTCCCATTGTATCGCCATTCTTCTCTCTCTGTTTGACTTTCCATCCATCCTTCATTACCTTTTGCCCACTCCTCATGCTTGATGTTTATGCAGTGCAACAGGTAAGAATGACATGGCAAAACAAGAGTAAACAGATTAACCAGATGGTGACCTCCTTTAGGCCCAGTCACGATCAGAGCTTTTCCTGATGATGCTGTCTCAGACAAACGTCTCTAACTGCAGTGATGAGAACAGAATGTAGCTCTGGACTGGAAATGCAGGAAGATCAGCCTGGAATAAAACATCTTTTATCTGGTATTCTTGCATGGTGAGGACTACCAGTACTGACCAGAGACCCAGTCAGACCTTGTCAAATCTGGTCTTTACTATACAATGCTTGGAAGGCGCTGATTGGCTGATGACTACAAGAGCCAGCATATAGTCCAGAATCCCTAACTAGTGACTGAGCTGTAACAAATGCAACAGATAAGGAAAAAAATTTAACTGTATACACACACAGACTCCTGTTCAAAAGCATGGGGTCAGGGCAGTTTTTTTTTATAAAGACAGTAAAGATACAAAAGATATTAATTATAAATAAATGCTGTACTAAAATACTTATTAAAGAATCCTGAAACAAAATGTGTTACAGTTTCCATAAAAATAATAAGCAAGAAACTGTTTTCAAATAATAAGTAAAGTTTATTTGGCACTAAATCAGAAATATAAATAAAAACGTATATAAATGAAAGTATATATATTTAATTAAAAAAGATAAACTCTGTCTAATAAATTATTAAAAGATATCTAATAAGATTATGTAATAATTAGGGCTGTCAACGTTAACGCATTAACGCATGCGATTAGTCAAAAATTTTTAATGCGTTAATATTTTTTAATGCAAATTAATCGTTTGATAACTTTTGACCCCAACTTCTTGCCGTCATCACGGCGCGGAAGGTAATCATTGCCTGCATCCCAATGTGCACACCATCCATCCTAAATTCTATGTGATATTAGTAATTTTCAATACTATTTAGGGCAGATAGGGTGGATAGTATTGTGTGATTATGAGGCGCTGGGCTCGACAAAAGTGAAGCAAACGCAGAGAGAGAAAGAGAGAGAGAGAGAACGCGCTAGAGATATGTATACTCATATGTGATAAGGGTGCAGCGAACCAGTGTTGCGAGGGTCGCGGTTTTCCCACATAATTGGGCTGTTTTGAAAATACAGTCACATGAAAAATTTCAGAGCCGTGGGTTGCGGTTTTTTGAACTACTTTCATAATGTACCGCGTCCGCCCAAAGTAGCCTATACACGTGATCGCAAAAGCAAGTTATTTCAAACTCGATGGTGGTTTAAAGTGAGTTCTGAGTAAAAGAGTATTATTAATCTCATAAATTTTCTTATGTAGCATGATGCTAATGTTAGCTCTAATGCACCTGAAGAACAGGTCCAATTCTTCTTCATAATGCGTTTTATCATAATACTTAATGTAAGGTCGCAAGAAAATGATTTATTTAGAAATATTTTTGATAATAGTTGGGTAAATGTGTGCTGGGATTGAAGCGATGTGGCTTGGTAAACGTTTTATTGCCAATATAAAGGCTGATAATGGCTGAATTAAAACAAAAGAATAATAAGGATTATGTTTCATACTTTGTGGAGATGTGAAAGGTTCTGTTTCCTTAAAATAGTTTGTCATGCATTCCTTTATTTCAACACATTTACAGGTAAATCCTAGTTTTTTAAATTTGCGATTAATCGTGATTAATCACTGTGATTAACGCAATTAAGTTTTTTTTAATCGATTGACATATATATATAAAACTAACTCTCCTTTTCGTATAAAATTAAGAATCCCTCTTACCACCACTTGGCTTAATTCACTTGACAATTTCACAATTCAGGCAGACCACAGTGGATTCCACTCTATAAATTTTTTCTAGTTATATTTGCAGAAGCTAAACGGGTTGTGTGTTTTATCTTGTTTTTAGTAACACTTCATTTTGATAGTGCACTTTAGACATTTATCTAACTTAAGTAACTTTGCAACTGCATGTCAACTAGCAGTCATTAGAGTTTTAGTATAATGTGTCTGTATAATAATATCTGTTACACTTTTTCACTTCTGATGCTCCCCCAACAAACATTCAATGCAGAATGCCTCTATATGTCACTGTGAAGTAAGAAGTCAGCAATATTAACCCACAAAAACAAGTCAAATAATGTAAATAATGGCTTAGAAAGCTTCCATAACTTATTTAAGGCACACATTTAAGGCCTCTAAATTATTATTATGTTGGAAACTTTGCTGAAAATATATTGTACATAATCCACTACTTTGGTAGTGGCTGAAAGTTTCAATAAACTGTAAATAAAAAAATATATATATATTTTTCTGGCTATTATGTCAAATGTCACACTTTACAGGGTTAATACAAAACCTGCTCTACACATGTAAATGCAAACCCATTCAGGAGTCATAACACTCCCTGAGGAACAATACCACTCTTGCAGCGAGCAAGTTTAGTCCTGGGAATAATCACACTCTGCATGTTAAGCATGACATTACTACATAACCAGTAATTTAGCGCCATGCCTGAGTCACACTTTTATTCACTCACTCATGATACTGGACATTTTAATACAAAGCATATTCCCCATTTGGGTTTGAATGTGTGCGTGTTATTTGCTTTATTATTTGCTGAGTCAGGCAGCCGGAGACATGGCAGCAAGGGGATCATTATGAAGCTCTCGCTGCAGACTCATGCCAAAGCCCATGGCATACTGCACTGAGTTCAGAAACTGCTGAGCATACCTGCCAGAGGCACAACAGCTCTCGCTCATCCATACATTAAAGTCTCAGGTATCTAATGTGGTTAAAGTGCATTAGATGTGTGCAGGTTTCTGTTGTTAAACTGGTACTCTATAAAGGTACATTGATTTAATATAGCTAATTGTTTCCATGCTTTGTTTAAAGGGATAGTTCACCCCAAAATGGA
>JAUZSZ010000079.1:14551412-14567452 GCA_034780575.1 Labeobarbus marequensis | reverse complement strand
GCAAATGTCTTGACTCCACAGCCAACAGAGCAATTTTGTATTTACTGTTCCAATACTTATGGAGGGCACTGTATATAGATAAATAGTTTTAGTTTTATATTAAATATTATATAATTAAACATTATATAATTTTTCACCCATACATTTTCATACATTTTATAGGTTGTCATTCAGGTACCTTGGTATATATCAAAGTACCTGGGTTCTAATAATATTCTCACTGTACCAGAGTACTGCCATAGTTAATTTGACAAAGTGTGCCCTTTCATGCTCATACCTGTTCAACATTTGATCAAAGTTTCTTCTCATTAAAACTAAGTGCTTCAAAGAGAAAATTAGAAATACAGACAGTGGAGTCTTGTAAACAAAGAGGTTTAAATGCAAACAAGAGTTCTTTTATAAACTGAAAATGATGAAAAGCAACCATGCAGATGATTCATACCATCTCTTCAACCATGAAACTCTTCATAAATAAAAGCAGGAGAGAGTGTAGTGTTCCCTCTAATGGTCTGCTTGGGTTGAAATCTGCATAATGGGAGAAAAAGGCCTATAATTTGGCCTGGAATGAATAGAAGATGTACTGAGAGGTTCAGCATCCAGCTGCGCTGTGTTTGGGTGTTCTGGATCTCGGGAATTATGCCTTTGGCCTGTTGCGGTTCAAAGTAACATTTCCAAAGGCTCCATTCTTTTTGAAACGCATTTTTAAATCCAACTGAGGACAGACTGAAAAAGTGAGCGAGATTAAGTGATATTGGACCGAGGGTGATATTGAAAGATGAACCGAGATCTAATCTGAAAAAATATTGAGTTTGCCCATTTTGGAGCCCAAAATCACACTCCGTCATGGCTGGATGACAACAACTCACTCAATCATAATACCAACACAGGCAGTGAGATGTTTGCCAACAAATATAAAACGTCAGTCTTTCACTATATCTATCTAGAGACCCCTACACACACAGGAATAAATACACACCTCACCATGCATGCAGACCTAAATAATAAACTGGCAAGTTCCAAGATTAATAAGACAAATAGTAACCTAGAAGCTAGTTGTTGCGGTACAGCCATAAAGCATAGGTTGTTCTTTATAGGTAGGATGCTTCCATAGGAGCCTGTGTATTTTTATGCATGTTTATGCTGAAAGGAATTTCCCGGCAATGCCCTCCACAGCACATACACCTCAGGCAAATCGGGTTCACAATTGATGTTTTCACATAACCGAGCGGCGACGCCATGGAAACAGCCATCTCTCATGGCAACAGCATCTCTTTAAGCATCGACTTACCTTTTTCCAGGTCACGCTGAACTTTAATACTCAGCTTGAGGGAAAGAATGAACGCTATCATAGGCTAACATGTCAAGATGTATTTAACAATTTCTTTGTTTGTGATATGTTTTATATGAAGAAACAAAATCTTGGTGGTATGTTACCAAAATCAAAGGAAAAGAAAAGTGGAGCTGGTCCTCTATAAGGCTCAAGATCCAGTTCTAAAGGAAGACAAGAAGTTCAGCTGATGATCACAAGCATGTTTGGGGTGCACATGCACCGTGACAGTATGCACATCACATACTGCACTAGGGGTTGACCGATTATCAGCCAGGCTGATATTAAGCATTTATATGGTTATCGTTATCAGTCATTTTCAAACGGATTTGGCAATAAAATAAAAATTTATTAAATTAAATAAAGTTTTTTTTTTTTTTCAGAGCACTTGTTATTCTTAATTTAAATTTTTACACCAGACATATATATATATCTTGGTTCAAAATATCAGTTATCAGTCTACTTGATCTGTAATAATCAGTATCTGACCTGAAAATAATATCGGTCAAACGCTATACTGCACCCAACACACCTGCTCCATACTTGACCTACAGACAAATCCGATTATTTTATCCAAACTGACTTACAACTGAGGAGTACAACACCACTTTCAGCTGCACAGTACACTATGAGTGTGATGTGAAATGGTTTCTTTCCCTACAGTGGTTCACAACATCCATCGAGGAATACAGGAATGCTCTCAGGTGTAACTATACAATGAAAGCTGGACCATGGAGAATATTCTGTACAGGCATTCAAATCAGAATAAGGATTGATTAACTACACTCCTGGCTAAAGTGGGATGCCAAAAAGAGGAGCAAGATATTTGTAAAGCATGTATGGTATAATACGTCTCTTTCTGTAATTTTAGGGCTCTTGCCATTTTTAAGCAAAGTGACAGTAAATAATATATAAAAAGCTAAAATGGGATTAAGGCACATTGCAGACCAGACTCAAACCTGCAGCATCTAAATGCGCATCACAGCGATGTGACGGAATCTAAAAAATAAATAAATTAAGGCTAATAGGTCAACAAAAGTTCATATGCAAGAAGAGAACTAAATACGGATAATATGACAATAATTGATGAACTGATATGGATCAGGAATAGGTAAGTACTTTGATTCCCAACCCTACATACAATACAATGTTTTTATTGTCAAAGTCTTTCGTGCTCATGCTTTATTATTTGATTAAAAAAAACATCTCAATTACAATTATGCAGTTTTGTTCAGGATTCTTTGATGAATGAAAAAATTTAAAAACGCAGCATTTGTTTGGTCAATTCAATACATCTTTGCTGAATAAAGTTTTTTTTTTTTTCAAACAATTAAAATAAAACTTTATATAAAAAAAAAAAACTTACATATGCACACACTTTTGAATGGTAGTGTATAATGGCAAAACGTAAGCACAAAAAGGACATTTGGTTTCCAAAAGGAAATTGGGTAATACTTAATTTGTTTCAATTCCCACTATTAACTAGTTGCTTATTAGCAAGCATATTACTAGTCTATTGGCTGTTTATTAGTACTTATAAAGCACATATTAAAGTGTTATTCTGCATGCCCATATTCTAGATCCTTAACCCTACCCCATACCTAACCTTAACAACTACCTTACTAACTATTAAATAGCAGCAAATTAGGAGTTTATCAAGGGAAAATGCTTAACAGTGAATTAGGGCTGCACGAGTAATGGCATATTTTGTCAGTGAAGCCGGTTCTGTAATCAGCAGTAAACCTTCATCAGCTGCTTTCAGATAGAGCATTTACTACACAATGACAAGTAACGAAGAAAAAAAAAAACGCCCTCTGGCCTTCGGATGAAGATTTACTGTTGATCACAGAATCTCCACTGAAAGATACGCATGACAATTGCAGCTTCTGCCTAATCGCGATTCTGATTTCACTTTGATTTATCGTGCAGCCCTACAGTGAATGTGTGTTCCCTATTCTAAATTGTTACTGAAAATTGTATTTGCAGCATTTCTATACCTCAACTGTAGCCTACAATCACTAAAATCACAAATGCATCTGCAAAAAATCTAATGTAAACTAGTCAATCAACCACCATGATGTCTTAAAACAGCCAACAGCTCATTGATAGAGGCACCTGAGCAAACCTTCCCCCAGCTCAACCTCAGTCTGGCCACATCTCTTCTGGCAGTCAGGAGGGTACTCGAATATGGTGGGAAACCGGCTCTCACACGTCTCCCATTAAGCTCCCTGCACCCAACAATAGGTATTGAAAAGAGGGAAGCAGAAAGCCTGGCCCCAGAGTGGAGCACCTTTGTGCTGGCAGCTCTGGTTGAGGTGGGGCGAGGGCGGGTGTAGGGGGTTGGGAGGAATGCAGGAGACTTCTGTTAGCTTACACAGAGGCTCAGTTGAGCAGCGATGGAGATGTGTAATAAGGTCTCAGGAGCTAAATAAGTGCGCCCATTCAGACCGAGCCAGAGAGTTCAACAGGTTCAGACGCTGAGGGCAGACACGTGCATACCTGCATAATGCACCGAGAGGTGCGTGTTCAGCGTGCCTACCTGCCCACCAAAACTGCTCAGCATGGATGCAGTCTACGTGCCACACACAGAACAGTTTACTTCATTTGAGAGAGTGACAAAGAGAGACTATCTGAGGGTTTATTTTGGGGTGGCCCACACCGAGCGGAGTCTATCCGCTCCCTGTAATTGAAGTAATGACATGCCGTTTATGCAGAGGAGCCCTGGCAGCGCAGGAATTCCTCTCCGCTAAAGCTTCTCTCCAGTACATAAAAAAGAAAGACCTCTCCCCGCTGCTAAGTCATGTCTTGACTGGTCTCCCTCCTGGAAAAGCTGCAGCCCCAGGGAAAGGTTTTGCTAGAAATGGGATGCATGGGGGAGGAGAGGTGAGGCGGGGAGGATGTAGAGGATTTTTATATCCACACTTGTGAAGGGGGAGTACAAGGACACTCGCTGTCCACATTCATTCTCACTGTTTTTATTGCCAGGGTGGGACAAAAAGAAGCTTCGCACCTGATGGCAAAAGAACGAGAGGCTTTCTGGTGCACTCCTGGTGACTTCTCTCAGCCACCTGCAACCGAATCAATGGCCCTCCTTTTCTCCAATTTGTGTTTTCAATTTTAAAATATATTTTTAAAAAAAAAGGCAGATTCTACAGACATTTACATCTCTTCTATTAAGACCATTAATTTCTGTATTAAAGCTAATTTTGACCGGCAGAAAAAGTTTTTTTCAATTATTGATAAATATTGAAGAAGTTTTCGTATATATTCATATATATTTGAATATTTTTACAACATTGTAAATCATTAGTAGAAATTGTAGTAGCATTATCATCCTCATTGTAATTAAATAATACAAAATATTAAATTATCAGTATTTTTCAGAAAAACTTGAGAAATACTTTAAAATGTATTATCATTATTATTATTATTATTATTATTATTATTATTATTTTATAAATTAAATATTTTGTTCAGAAAAACTTTTTGGAAACACTGCTTCAGAAAAATTTGCAATTAAACACGTAATAATAGCAACAATAATAATAATAATAATAATAATAATAATAGAATAATAATAAAAATGAAATAAATTTATTTTGATATAAAAACTATTATATGAAAGAAAAATAATATTTATTTATAACTTTAAAAATATATATTTTAGCTAATTTATTATTATTTTACTTATGCATTTATTTATTAGCATTTTTATGCCACTGACCCAACCACTTTGCATTCATGACTGAGTGAAGAGACCTCACTGGCGTTACTGTTTCTGTGAGAGTTCATACAGCCTCAAGCATTATCTGACTTGCTCTCTACGATTTAGCAAACATTTTAATATCCTCTCTCTAAAGCTAATCAAACAGCCATTGAAGTTTTGTTCTGTCGATAATTACAAGAGAGCTGTCAATAATTACCCAAGACCTCATCTCACTATGTTTTGACAATGCTAGCGGCACGTACGCCACTTCAGATTAGCAAGACTGAGGGACACTTAACTCGTAAACCTGAAGAGAGGAGGCCTGTCTGTCTGACAGACTTAGCTTGTTGCACTTGGGAGTTGTCATGAACAAAGGCCTCCCTGTGCATGGAGCCAGCCAGGGACACAAGCGTTTTTATAAGGCTGATTGAACACAAGAGCACCTCAAGTGCTCTTGTAAGAGCAGAGAGTGTAGAAGCAGCATGCAAATGAAATGGCACATGAGGCCATCATGGATCCGACTGACGTTTCAACGAAAGACTTTCTCATTCCACAGTAACACCTCACAGCGGACATCCCTCACCTGGCTTCCAGCAAATACCAGTCATTTGCAGAAAAATATCCCAAGTTCTTGAGTTCTGACGTGTCCAGACCTGGCCCTGACAAATGGCAGTCTCAGCATTTTTCTTTTGTTTTTTTCTTCTTCTTTTAACTCTACAAGTTTCACTCCATGAAATGGATGCACAAGAGTCATCACTGTCTCTCTTCCATGCCATTATCCCAGGAAAACAAAACCTAAAATCTGAAATCCTGTCAGTCTCTTAGCCCTAATCAAAAACTGATGTTCACATTCCAAATCAACCACACTGAAGCAGTAGAAAAACTCCTCCAGCCTCATAAAGGCAACCAAGCCAATGTTCCCAAAAGTTTTCAAAGGCATATTTTTGGAGAGAACGTGCTCTCCTCCAAACTGGTGGAACATCAGCTGGCAGCAGCTTCCACCCCAGCAACTGGTCCATGAAAACAACGCCAAAGGAGACGTGGCTTGTTTTGAGTAGGTGGATCTACATTTCTGGAGGTCTATGGACTTAAATCCATTTAAAGCGGCCAAAATGATGGCAGCTGAGGTTTGCTTATGGGAAAAAAACGTTGTCAGAGGACCCAAGTACAAGCATGAGAAGCCAATATCCCAAGTAGCACACAACATTCAGTTTTTCCAGCAGTGCTTCCAGGACCAGAGCAAATAAGTGAGAGAGACATTGAAACAGAGAAAAACAAAAGGAGAGCAATGCAACTGTTTAAGTCAGCATAAAATTCAAATTCATCATATTAATTTTATAAAAGCATGCTATAAATATTAGCAAATGATTCTTCCATGTATATTTAATTTTTTAACCTCATAATATTCACAACTTGAATTCCACAGTATTTTTTTCTTCCTATAGAAGTCAATGGATAGCAGCAACTGTTTGATTACCAATAATCTTTAAAATATATCGTACAGGTTTGGAATAGGAGGGTGAGCAAATGACGACAACGCAACATAGGGTCACTGGAAATACATGCCTCAAACTACATTTCTGCGAAACTCAAAAAACATACCTACACGTACGAATCGCTGCAGTTTCCAATTGAAACGAACACTAGAGTCAGAAAAAAAACAACTTATTCTTTTTCACACAAAGTATAATTTGCAGGTCCACAGTTTCGATTAATAAACCCTAATTTTCGCATAATTACTTGGGGAATATTATGTTATGAATTCAAAACAATTTTAACATCCTGCGAGATTTGACAACAGATACTTTTGAACGTGTCGTTACATATACAGCTTCATATGCATGAGTTTTCTGATTCAGTAGGTTTGCTCTGTAGCTTGCGCGATACGGCGTTCCACTTGAGCGATGAAGAGCTCCGGTACGAACCCCGTGAAACTACGGTACAACCAAACAGCTCAAATCTGCATAAGGATGTTAAAATGGCACAACTGCATCAACAAATGCGTTTTAATATCACTTTTGCATTTGTTAGCATTATCGGGTAGGTTTAGGGTTGGGTTTGGTGTAGGGGATATTTTCAACACAATATAGCATTAACTTTTAGCAACACTCCTCAGATATTTGAATTATGAACCATCGCAATACGTACCTGAAGCAGTGCAACAAACACAACGATACGTGCCTGTATCAACATAAAAACGAGCCAGGGTAACGTATTGAATCCACGTTTCAGTGCCACTCACTGGACGTTTCACTTTGAAACTGCCATGAAATGTGCAGTAAGGGGGGGGCGCTAGTGAGCACAGTATGGAGTAGTCGTGTTTTTCCAGGGCTCCTCTCCACGTTTGAAATAATTCGGTCATTTATTTAATATTTCACCTAATTTCCCGGTTTCGCCTCATAAATACTTTCATCTAAGTGCCTCAGGATGACAAAACCAAAATCTGAAAGAGGGAAGCGGCAAGAGAAAGCCTCAAGTGAGGCTGATGATGGCCAGCCATGTGCGGAGCTAGCTGCTGCAACTCCAGAATTAGCCAACGAGTCTGCTCTGGAGTCTGAATCGAGCATCCTCGCAGCGATACGAAGTATGAGCAAGACGATGAATGACCGTTTCAACGACTTGGAGGCATCCTTGGCATCCACCCAGGCAACGCTGGCGAGTCTTGGTAATCGAATACAGGAGGTGGAAAATGCTAGCTCGGAGTATGACCGCCGCCTCTCGCTTGTTGAGCAGCAGTGTACGAAAATGCAGTCGGAAAACGAAATGCTTCGTTTGAAAGTAACCGACCTGGAGGCTCGCTCCCGGCGGCAGAATATTAAAATCATCGGCTTGCCTGAGAAAATCGAGAACGGACATCCAACGGAGTTTTTGGCCAAGTTCATCCCTGAGCTGCTGGGCGCTGACAACTTTCCCAAACCGTTGGAAGTGGACCGGGCTCATCGGCTGGGAAGACGGCTCTCTGAGGATGACGCGCGCCCGCGCGTAATGATAGCACGGATTCATCATTTCCAACTGAAGGAGAAAATACTACTACTGGCCCGCCAGCAGTTTCCTCTGCGCTACAACGGCAAAGCGGTTCACTTCTTTCCTGATTACCCAGCGGAGGTGATGAAGCAACGACAGGCATTTGATCCCGTCCGCAAACGACTCCGAGATGCAGGTGTGAGGAGCGGTTTCATTTACCCGGCACGGCTGCGGGTCTCCAGTGACACCATGGACAGAGTTTTTTCGTCCCCGCAGGATGCTGAGGCTTTTGCAGAGACTCTGTCTTGACTTTTGGTATGTGATTTTTATGCTGTTTGTACATCAACCGGGACATTTATATGACAGCTTGTAAGGTATGTGTGTATTTGCGTTAACATATATAATTTTCATTGTTGATTTTCACAAACACTTGTCCTCATTAGTGGAGAGGGCGCGGGGTCCCTGCGTTAACTTAGTGGCTGGTTAGTTGTTCCTGTATGGTCCGGCAGCCCCCAAGAGAGTATGTTGGGTTTGCAGTCTCACTTTGTTTGGGAAAGTGGGAGGGGGGGAGGAGGGTGATGTTCTTGCTCGTTTTCATGTGTTCCTCTTGTCTTTCTTATTATTTTATTAGGGCATTTTATTTGTACGCTGCTACTATGCAAAATCTGTATGCATCCTGATACACTTTCGCCAGGTGGTGGCATCACTTTTACTAGTTGGAATGTGCGCGGGCTGGGTCACGTTCTCAAGCGAGCTAAAGTGTTCTCTCATTTAAAATCTCTATCTGCTGATGTAGTTTATTTGCAAGAAACACATATCAGACCCACAAAGGAAAAGTTACTCAGATGTAGCTGGGCCAATCAGATTTTTCAGTCCACATTCTCCAGTAAAGCCCGGGGAGTGGCAATTCTGATCCGCAAGACTGTTCCTTTTAGGCATGTTTCTACTGTGAGTGACCCAAATGGCCGGTTTATTTTGGTAACTGGCTACATTCATTCATTTCATGTTACGCTCCTTAATGTATACGGTCCAAATTTTGATGACCCAGCTTTCTTCCGTAAGATATTTAGTTCACTGCCTGATCTCTCGGATACACATTTAATTGTGGGTGGTGATTTCAACTGTGTGCTTGACAGCCGTTTGGATAGGTCAGCCCAGTCAAATCAGTCATCTACCTCCTCCATGGTTTTAAATGACTTAATGACTTCTATGAATCTAGTTGATATTTGGAGGCTTGGACATCCTACAGATAGAGATTATTCTTTTTTCTCACAAATGCACAAGTCCTTTTCGAGAATAGATTATTTTTTAATTGACTCTAAATTGATATCCAACGTTATTGCCTCAAAATATCATAATATTCTCATTTCTGACCACTCTCCTACTTCATTGGTCCTTGATCTTAATCATAAAAAACAGCAGTTTACCTGGAGTCTCCACCCATCATTGTTTTCCGATGCATCATTCTGTCAATATTTATCCACTAAGATCTCAGAATTCCTAGAGAGTAATGACAATTCTGAAGTCACAGACTCCACTTTATGGGAAACTTTTAAAGTTGTGATTCGGGGTCACATAATATCTTTTGAATCTTCTCTGAAAAAGGAACGGCGAAAGCGACTGTCAGAAATCGAAATTGAACTATCGCAGTTGGAACTTGTCTACAGGTCTTCCTCCAGCCCTTCCACCTTACAAAATATTCTTAAACTCAAATATGAATATAACACTATCCTATCCAGTCAGATATGCGATCAATTGTTTAAGATCAGGCAGAAACACTTCGAGTTGGGGGATAAGCCCCATAAATTACTGGCCCAACAGTTGAGAGGCTTGCAAGCTAGTAGAGCCATTCATAAGATTAAATCAAAGACTGGAGAACTAGTTATTGATCCTAAAAGTATAAACAATCGTTTTAGGGAATATTATGAAGAGTTATATATGTCAAAAGCAAAAGGGAATGTTTCTGACTGGCTGGAGCATCTAAGACTCCCTAAATTAAGTGCGGCAGCTTGTGAAGCTTTGAATTCTGACATTACCACGCAGGAGATTCTGGATGCTTTAAAATCATTTCCCAATGGCAAGGCTGCTGGCCCAGATGGTTTCGGAATTGAACTGTATAAAAAATTTTCTATGAAGATTGCTCCCCTTCTTTTGAGGATGTTCAATCATTCATTTGGAACCCAGAAATTTCCACCCACATTGTATGAAGCTAATATTTCACTGTTATTAAAAGAAGGTAGGGACGAAGCTGAACCTTCATCGTTTCGTCCTATCGCACTACTGAATTCAGACATTAAAATTTTTACCAAGTTATTAGCAAATAGGTTAAATAAATATATATCATCCATCATTCACACTGATCAAACTGGCTTTGTCCCAAATAGATTTTCCTTTTTTAATGTCAGAAGATTGATGAATATAATGTATCATAGGTATAGTAAGGGCTCGAGGGTGGCTGCCCTTTGCCTAGATGCGGAAAAGGCATTCGATCAAGTAGAATGGGCATATATGGTTAAGGCCTTGGAGGAGTTTGGGTTTGGTCGTCAATTTGTATCGTGGATTACAATGCTATATGCTCATCCATCTTCCTCCATTCTCACGAATCAAGAAAGATCATTGCCGTTCCGATTACACCGCGGGACACGCCAGGGCTGCCCCCTCAGCCCATTGCTCTTTGCCATTGCCATTGAGCCTCTTGCCATTAGTATCAGGAATAACCCTTCAATTGAACCCATCCGACTGAGTAATGTGGATCACCATATTTCCCTATACGCGGACGATGTTGTTCTTTTTATATCACAACCAGAGAAATCAGTTCCTGTATTGCTGGATCTTATTAATACATTTGGTGAAGCTTCCGGATATACAATTAACTGGCAGAAGAGTGAGTTCATGTCACTGGGCGCGGATCTCAACACTGAATTTTTGCATAATCTCCCGTTCAAAATTACAAACAGGCTGAAGTATCTTGGCGTAGTTTTGCCGAAAGACCCTAAACTAATTTTTAAGCTGAATTTTCTTGAGAAACTGGAGAAACTGAGGAGGGACATTGAAAAATGGAGGACTCTTCCTCTTTCTATGGTGGGTCGTATAAATGCCATTAAGATGGTTTCCTTGCCGAGGTTCTTGTATCTTTTTCAAAATTTACCTATTTTTTTGGCACGATCTTTTTTCAAATCTTTGGATTCGATAATTCTTCCTTTTATTTGGGGCTTTAAAGCACACAGAATTTCAAAAACTCATTTACATAAACCAGGGAAAATGGGTGGGTTAGGACTGCCAAATTTTCTGCATTATTACTGGGCAGCGAATGCCAGAGCCCTGGTTTATTGGCAGGAAGGATATAATATGGAGGTATCTGCCGAGACTCCCCCCTGGGTTGCCATTGAAATGAGTGATGTCAAAAATAGTTCTCTTCCGGCACTTCTTTTCTCAACACCCAGACCTCCTGCAACTGTTAAGATGGATAATATGATTATCTTTAATTGCTTAAAAATATGGCAGCAAATTAGAAAGGACTGCAGACTACCAGACACTTCTATCCATGCTCCAGTATATCGCAATCATGCATTCTCTCCATCCCTCTCGGACGGGTCTTTTAACAGTTGGAGGCTAAAGGGTGTGGTCACTTTGAAAGATCTGTATATTAATAAACAGTTTGCCACATTTGCACAGTTACAAAATAAGTTTTCTCTTCCCGCAACACATTTTTTCCGATATTTGCAGATTAGAAATTATGTTCGTCAATGTGTGCCTAACTTTGAGTCTCTTCCGGAAGATAAAATGATCTATAAGCTTTTGTTGGGCCCACCTGATTCTAGAAAATTGGTCTCTGGCTTTGTAAATATATTCTCTGAACGAACAGTTTATGCTACACACTCTTTGAAAAACTCCTGGGAGGAGGAGTTGGGAATGCAGATTGGAGATGATGTTTGGAGGGAGGGCCTTGGTAGGATCCGTTCTTGTTCTATTAGCACCAGGCATCAGTTAATCCAATTTAAGGTGATGCACAGGCTTCACTACTCAAAGACCAAATTGCACAGAATCTTTCCCACCATTTCATCGCTTTGTGACCGATGTAAATCTGCAGAGGGCTCTTTGACTCACATCTTTTGGACATGTCCGAAACTGAATAATTTTTGGTGTAACATATTTAAGTGGTTTTCTGACATGTACAGCTGTGTATTTGAACCTGACCCAATGATTGCATTGTTTGGGGTTTCTCCTTCTCTACTTAAACACAGAGTTTCGATGCAAAGCACAATTATGTATGGAATGGTAGTTGCAAAGAAAATGATTTTAAAACTTTGGAAGTCAGATACTGTGCCTCAGTTTAGGATCTGGTTAAGTGAGCTCATTGGTATATTGCATATGGAGAAGGTCCGCTATGGCATGATGGACAATCTTAATAAATTTTCAGATATTTGGCAGCCATTTTTGGCTCACCTTGACAAATACAACACTGATTTTGACCAGCAAGGGAGTTCATAGAGTGCCAACCACCTTCACCATCTCTGTTTAGTACTTGTGTTGAGATTCTAGTGCCAGCGGTGCAGCAGTGTACTTAATTATTGTTGTTTTTAAATATGCCCTGTTTTTTCTTTTTTCTTTTGTGTCTGTGTTCTGTTTTGCTTGTGGTGTCTATTCTGTTTTTTTTTTGTGTGTGTTGTTTTTTTTTTTTTTTTTTGGTTGTATACAAAATTCTAATAAAAATATTATAAAAAATAAATAATTATTTCATAATTGTATTGGAGTCTTACACACATGCAGTTAATCTGAGTCGCGCATTAATTTTGAGTGGTGACAGATATAATGGAGTGGTTTGATGGAGTGCAGGAGGTGCAGATAACGTGATCTTGGCCCTTAAAAAACTTTAATTAATGCTGTCACGTAACATCTGCTTCAAAGATAAAATTAAATTAATTGCTAATTACAACATTGAAATAAAATGTAAAGCCTGTACAAATATAATCATTAAAAAAATAAATTCAATAAAATCATATGTAGGTTTGTTTTGACTGTTTCCTTATAAAAGTCCAGAAATTTTTTGCAAGTTTTTTCGTCTAGTGTCTTTTTTAATGATATGATATCATTATGTTGTTGTCTTGCCACCAGCCAATCGCTGCATTGCTGATTGTGGTTTCGAGTATCGATACATAGCCCCTCTTAAACCAACCCATGATTGTGTAATTATCACAGATAACTCAATCCAGCTATACTAATCATCAACAACAAGTGCATTCATTAGCCAGATCCTGATTAGCGCAATGTCATTCGATCTTGGATGTAATAAGAGACATACAAAGAACGGGCCCCAGGTGCGTTTAAAACCGATGTGATTTCTCCCCAGCTCTTCTCATTATCAGTACGGTTGTGGTACAGCTTTCATGAAACATTAAATAGGCAGTCATGTTGTTGCCACGTCTCAACAAGTTGCTCCACCATCACCAAAGTCCAACGGGTAGCGTTATGTGCTACAGGTTTTTGCGGTCGCCATTTCAAAATGTTTGTCACTTCCGTCTCCTCGTAGACTTGTTTCTTATTGGCTTTCGTGGTGTAATCATAGCCGTGATCATCCCGATTTATAATCCTAAATATCAAACATGTTTGATATGATGGGGGCGGCCCTGATTTGTGTGAGCAGATTGGGAGGTGCAAGGTTCGATTTGCAAACGCCTCACATTACCAGATTATCCGTGCCGAACATTAGGACCGATTGGGGTGCTCGAGAAGATTGTGAAGTGAGCCAGGCTTGAATGAACTTTGCTTGGTTCCTTTGAAACAAATTATATGTGAAAACACCCTGAGATAAGGAGTCAGTTAAATCAACAAAAATGACTGGAGTTTCACTTTGTTTCACTCACATAAAATCTTAAAAATCATTTAAAGTACTGTGTAGAGTTCTCCCACAGTAATGTCATCTTCAAACACTGATTCTGGGAAATCAGAAATGTCATGACTAAAGTTCTCCCATGGTCCTTTTCTTTGACACTCCTCTTTGGAAGAGCAGCTCCTTTGCTTGACTTAAAATATCAGACTTCTTTGCATTTTTAGAAATGTCAATGGTTCTAGTGCCTCCACCTGAGTGCTTTCTTGTTTACCCTTGTGAAATCATCCTATCTCAATTTTTCATTTTACTTTTCTTGTTCTTCAAATGCCATCTGCATTTAGGTTTAAAGTTCTCAGAGGAAACTCCATCAGCTTCTGTTCTGTTATTTATTCCCATCTTCTGTCTTAAATGTTCAAGCAGAGTCTGTCTTGTAGTCAGGGTTGGGGAGTAATGGAATACAGCGTTATGTTATCAGGATACAGACATCTAGTAACAGTTACATAAAAAATGTAGTAATCAGATTACAGTCACATTTTGTAAAAAAGGGGAATACTATCAGGATTACAATGGTTTCATTTAAAACTAAATAAATTTGTATTTTGGCATAACACTTTTTTTTAAAGCGCTGCTTCATTATACAGTAGTTATGGTTCTGTTTCCAGTGATGATTTCGCAGCTATTTTGTTGTCAAAGAAGAAAATGCAAACAGTGCAAACTATGCCTTCCAGCTACAAAAACACTTTCTTTATCAAAGGACTCGACGTCTAACCTAAAGAAGCATTTACATCCCTATTGGAGATTATAGAGTCCCTCACTGCAGCAAACTCTCTGTCAATGTGCTGCATCAGAGTATTTCGACACATCACTTTCTTCACACCACTGATACCCTCAATTTCCAGAAGGATGGCTGCTCCACCAATGAAAAAGACAGTACATCACCAGTACATATATCTGTCATAACATGTATGGTTTGTTTTTATTCAATCTAAAACATTGTTTAGACTCAATGACCAATTGTTGTGTGTTAGTAGTTAAATAGCTCGATTATGCAAGACAAAACGGGACAAACTACTAGAGAGACTTGTCCACTAGGTCGCACATTAGGGTAATATTCATCATAAGAAAAAGTTTAAACCCTTGAGGAAATATTGTTAATTTTTTCAAAATGATATGAAACTGCAGCAGATTGTGTCACTTTTCAGTTGAAAATCATGCAGTAGCCCAAACACTGATTTTACAAATGAATTAAAATGGGTTAGTGGTGAAATTTGGCTACAGGAGTCTGTTGGTGGCCTGAATTTCACAGCTCGAAAACCTCAATACGGAAATAGCTATAATAAAATGACATGATTCCCAACCTTATTCAAGGAGTAAAAATGTTATCTATATATTAAATATCTGCCTTTGATCTCAGATCTCCTTTGAACTGTCCGTCTTGGCTGCGTTTATTTCACTCCTCCCCTCACTGCAGCCACCTACTCTCGCCTACATTTCAGGCAAGGGTAGGCGCATGTCAAACAAGCCTAATTTTGCATGCTCAAAGTCTAGTGTGACAGGCTTTAGCCGGCTGCTCTCGAGTCTCGAAATGTGTTCAATCATAATTCATGAAATTTACACATTTTGTCCATCAAGATAATCTTCACAAAATAATATAACTTTGACGAATTGAAGCATAAAAGTGCCAGAACTGAAAAGCTAAACTTAAGCTATAAACTAACTACTGCACCACGGTCGCTCGCCTTCAACGTCACAACCACCACGCTTGCGACAACTTTAAACGTATTTTTAACGTTCATTGAAAAGGATTTACTCTGTATATGAATTTTAATCCACGCTACATAAACCTTTTCATATAAACTGGAATAAATAAAAAACAAGAGCCAAACTAAAACTGAAATGAGACATTAGTAATAAATAGTATAGTGAATAAATGAAATAATGTCAACAAGGATATTTAAAGCATGCATTTCTGTACATTTCGAAGTAAGGTGCATTAAAAGTCAATAAACCCTTGATTAATATGAATTAAAAACGTATCGCAGCGTATTTAATCTTTTAAATAACAGTGAGTGAGTTTTTGGATATGGTAAGATTAAACTTATTTTAGTGAACAAAGTACCACATTTCAGTGCTCATTTTCAGAATCAGAATCAGAATGAGCTTTATTGGCCAAGTATGTTTACACATACGAGGAATTTGTTGCAGTGACAGAA
>JAUZSZ010000079.1:14524105-14537127 GCA_034780575.1 Labeobarbus marequensis | reverse complement strand
AAACAGGTGATGGGGATTTACCGCCAATCAAGCAACCGGCTTTACTGACGAGATGCGCATGCATATCGCATGAGATAAATCGCCCAGCCCTACAATAACTATAGTAGTGTCCACACCAATGGACAATTATAAGCACACACTGCAATAATGTTGTCGGTGCTCAAGCTCTTTATTAAGATCAGGTCGATTCTGATTGGCTGTCAATGTTTTTGTTTCATCAGTGATTCTTTTTTTTTTGCGAAATTGTGCTTTTTTCCATTTTAATTTTTCTGGGTTCCATTTTTTGTTTAATTTTTTCTAGATTCTGTTTTAATTGTTGAATTAATTTTTATTAATTACATTAAATAAAGATTTTTAAGGCCCTGAAAAATGTTCATGTACTCATACTGAGGAGGCAGAGGCTAAAAACACTGTGAGCGTCACTCACGCTTCAGTATGTGTAGTAAACAAAACCGCACATCTGCATCATTCATTCACACAGAGATGCAGAACATGCTCAACTTACAGTATTTTTGCAGATTAATATTCACAGTCCATAATCACATTTTGATTTAAGTGTAATGATATACTCTTGATTTATCCATTCAAAATTCTGTGATTCCATCTGCTTTTTCCGCATCGCGAAAATCATAGTGCCCTAGATGTGGTGTGCCCTTTCCTATTCTCATAGAAATAGGACAATTATGTTTCCAGAATGATTATGAAACTTTATAGCTCTTGGTGTGAATGGGACTTTAGCACTGAAAACAGCCACATGAAGTGATTTTATGCACAAGAACAATTAAAAGCTTTGTTTGTCCACTTTACCATATTTATTTGATTAAATATGAAGGATCTTGGCCTGTCACATATTGTGACAACCACTTTTTTTGGGGGGGGGGGGGGCTTGATTTATTAATATTTGAAGTTTTTATGCCTCAAGTGCCCTGTTGCTCAACAAAAAAACAAGATGCCAAGTTCAAAGGCATTAAAGAAGAGATAATGCCAAACTAAAGCAACAAGATGAGGAACTAGTACTCAAAAAGTCCCATATGAGCAAAAGGTCACTGGTCAGATCGTTATAAACGAAGATTTCCGAGTCAGGAAGGACAGGAACTCTATATTTTAATAAAAAAAGCTGAAAAGATGAAACAGTCAGTCTATCTTTCAGCAGCAATGAGAGCAAAGCAGCCTGACACTGTCAAAGAGAGCAGGAGAGAGAGAAAACTCATCCAACCATCTGGATGTGGACTAGGCAGAAGTCCAGGAGGCAGTAAAATTCATTCCAATATAAAATAACAAAAATTACAAGAGCACATAAAATTACTAAAACTTGAAACAAACTGAAAATATATAAATCAAAGATCATTCAAAATATCAACAAGTACTATAATAGTACATTATTTGAGACTTTAAAGATAGTTCACACAAACAAAACAAAAGCAGCACTTTATTTTAAGGTGTCCTTGTTACACATTACATGTACTTATTTTATATAATAAAAATAAATTATGCATAATTACATGCAAGTAATTCTAAACCAAATTCTAAACCAAATCCTAATCCTAATCCTACCCATATAGTTTTCTGGTTATAGTAGGTAATTAATATTACTCAGAACTTATAATGTATAATTATAATTATATAATCATAAAATGTATAATTACACTGTAACAAGTGACACTTTCAAATAAATATACCAAGAAAAAAGCATGGGCAAAAAAAGTCTTAAATATTCTTTTTGTGTTCCACAGACAAAACAAAGTCATTTCACAGGAATTTCAAAGGAGTGAGACAGACATGATGCCAGAAGTGTCATTTTTGGGTGAACAATCCCTCTATGTGTGATGTTTCAAACTCAAATTTCCATTTCTAAAGTAAATAAATGCTGCTCTGAAGAAATAACCTCTTATAATCAGATTTAAAGTGAAGAATGCTGTTTGTGTACAACATTAAAGAATGAATTTCTACAGTCGCTCTTGTAGTGGGACGGTCTAGACTTGTTGGTGACTCAGTCTGTCCACAAACAGGAAAACACAGTAATGTCTAAAATACCTACAATATGCACCTCGCTACTAAGAGTGTAAACAGCCAGGTCACCACACAGCTCACAGATCTCAACTCTCCTGAGCTTTTTTTGGCACACTGAACTTGTGTTTAGACCAAGCTGAGAGGAAGCAGCCTAACTCCCACAAACACATGAAAATGACTCACTCCATACCCATGGCTGTGCTTCAAGATTTTTCCTTCTCTTTTCCTTTTTTTAAGCTTCGAAAAAGAGTTCAGTCTGAGGGAGATCAGTACATGAAATCACAGCATTCAGTACATTCACATGTGCAGTTATAACGGAGCAACAGTGGGATTTTACAAAGTCAGACTATAGTCTACATCTGTCCAAATATACAACCGACTGCATTACTGAATATTTAAAATATTAAATATATGCCGTGCATCATCTCTGTCTTACATCGAAAGTGGAAAATGTTGAGGCCAATTGTAGTCCAGAAGCATCCTAGACAAAACTGAGCTACAACTGAATTATCTAGGTCTGTTATTCTAAACTAGAACATAACATTTATACAGAAAGCTTGTTTGATGAAAACTCTAAGGCAAGAAATGGCTTTCTACTGAGCTGTCCTCAAGAGCTGCATGAAAAAATGCAATGCGATCAGTTGAGTTTGTTCCACATACAAACAACTCTTATGAACCGATGCTTTTAAGGGAAGCAAAAACAAAGCAGGATGAGTGTAGCCGGATTCCCAAAATGAACGACTCATAAAATGGCAATTTAAAAGAATAATTCATAAAGACTGGTTTGAATAAGTCTTATTCAAATATAACTTATAGTCTAAGCTGAGAGAGAATTGCTTTCATATGTTTGCAAAATGGACAACATGTAAGACAAATCAGTCTACCCAAATGAAGTAACTGAATCAAAATTGCAACCGAATCAAAAGATTCTGAATTGGAATCTGAACAAATCAGGAATTCCCAGCCATAGCAAACGTATTAAGGGAGAAGTGCTTCTACAAAGATTGGGATTGCACTCACACAGGTGCCATTTTTAAATAATTAGCTCTTTTCTCAAGAAAACACATTCATCCTTCTCTTCCCATTACAAGCCACAACAATAAAAACTCTGAGAATCAACTGAGAATCAAATATTTTTAAAAACGGTATACGTGTTTACTAAGTATTTTCAAGATAGCAACTCATAAACCACAAATGTCCCCAAACAATCTTCCAGACAAGTTTGCATTTCAATGCGGAAGTGGCCACTTTCGTCCACATTTGGATGGACATTTTATGGTCCTGGAATGCTGAATGAGTCAACACATTGGAATGGTCGAATCTTATGCCGAGGCCAACATTCAGGGCTCCCCCAGCCCCCAGCCGAACGGAGTGTGATGAATTCAGTCTGAGGAAGACACAGGGAATGGGGTGGTGTTGAAATTGGGGGACAGATTTTGCTCATTTGTCCCACATGGGGGAACACGCTCAAAGAGGGCAGCTCAGTTTAAACAAACATAACCACTTCCTCCTCGCTGCACACAAAGCCTTTAAACAGAAACCCGTCCGTCGCTCCTCACCGGGTCATTTGGGGGAAACAACAGCTAGCCGCCAAAACACAGCCGGCCCTGTGTGGCTCAGCATCTGCAGACACCCTAAAAAAACTCAAACATAGCCCTGCTCCTCAACTTCACCTCACACACCTAAAATACCATTACAGCAGACTCAGCTTCCATACAAGGAACATATCTGGCCATTTGCTTGCAGACAAAATCTTAGACAGGTGTCAGTCACAGAGAAAGCTACTGGCATCAACTAAGCTCCTCAGTTTACCATATTAAATAAGGGATGCATATCAGTACCACATCAGTTATTGACTGATATTAAAGTTTTTGGTAACACTTTATATTAGGCACCACATATTAAATATTAACTAAGACTTCTCCCTCATTAAACTCCTAATTTGCTGTTTATGGATAGTAAGTAAAGTAATTGATGTAATAGTTATGGTTAGCTGTGGGATAGGGTTAAGGGATGTAGAATATGGTCATGCAGAATAAGGCATGTGCTTTTTAAGTACTAATAAACAGCCAACATGCTAATAATATGCAAGCTTTTTTAAATATTCCCTGGTGGATGTTAAATTCACTTTTAAAAATAACTACATTTTTAAAAATAAAATAAATTAATAAATAATGTAAAAATAATATTTTATGTAAAACATTTTATTTTACAATACTATATTATGTAAAAATAATAATCACCTATGGTTTTCTATCAATGTGCAATATAATATTACTTATAGTATATATATACATATAAAACATATTTTACAGATTTTTAAATGTACTATTCTTAGCGTTTTAATTTTTATATTACCTATTTTTTACAGTCTTCTAAATGAATATGTAATAAATGCAATGTTTATGTAAATACAACATTTAAAACTCATTCGTTCATTCATTTTAGTGCTTTATCTTTAATTTAGACAATATATCATTTTAACATCAGCCGTTTACTGGTGATCATATGTACGTGCGAGAAACAGGAACACAAAAATAAGTTACTGGTAAATAATTAATTGTAATAAAAAAAAAAGAAAACTGGCAGTCCCCAACAGGAATGTTAAGGAGCAGCCTTTTCACCCCATGTTGACTCTGGAATGCTGTAGAAAGCGAAAATTCAACATTGACACATTCCTTCAGTGCCACCTGGGATGCCACTGTCCTCGCAGCAATGGCTGCCATTCCCACGACCTCTCCGTTTACCTTATTTTGGTAACTTCACACATCCAAAACATGGCTATCGAACAAAGAGAGATCAGCGGTACTAATCCAAAAGAATAATATGAATTAGCTGGAAAAATTCACCAGGCTGAAACAGATCTGGGCAGTAAGAATGGATAGCCCCCGTCCACCCCTCCTCGCTCTCAGAGGTCAAAGGGTGAAATTCCTCATCTTCCATCAGGCCTCCAGATTTCACACACTATAAGGGGGATTGCTTGATGAGGGGGATGGGTTAACAAGACCTGCTGAGATGGAGGGATTGTGGGAGGTGTTGGTCTTAGGTCCTGCTGGTAGGGGGGTGGCATAAGAAAACAGGAAGTCTGGGACTACAAATATATGCACAGTGGCACTGCTGACATGTGTTTGCGCAGGGCAGCTTGACATGGGATCAGCCACAGCATATGTACTGCAGACCCTTAGAAGGTATTGTGTGAATTACAACAGATCAGATGGAGTTAGCAAGACTAAATGCACAACAACAAATGCAGCATCTTATGCTATGCACATGCGTGCTGGCTATAACAGTCTCCAAACAGTCAAACAAAAGTGCCATTAATGAGCTGCTGCTGCTTCTGAAGTTTCCATCGCCCAGCTAACATTGGCCGTCTCTGCACTCTGAATGCTAATGCAAGCACGAACATACACCAGAGGCCACCTGACCAAACACTGAGTGTTTTTCCACTGTGCTTTTAGCTAAATGTGCAAGCCTGGCCATTTGAATAATGCAACGGCATGACGGAGTGGATGCATGTCAGGAATCAGTGTCATGAAGTGAGCTGCAGCATCTGACCCTCTCCACCAACTGAAAAACAAGAGATAAACCAAGCTGTGTTCCTGCATTGTGAAATATCTGAAAGTTTCCATATGTTTTTACAATTATAAAATAATATAATATCTGACAGCCTGAAAACAGCTCCATATGTTTTAGCTTATAGACCTTCTTTTTTCGTAATCAGTCTCACAAAATTAATCTAGCTTATAGCAATTGAGTAATTGGCTTCACGTTCTCAAACTCATGTCATTTTAAATCTGTATGACTTTCATTTGCGGAACACAAACAGAGATATTTTAAAGAATGTTGGAACTGTTTTTGCTCAAATAATTACTGTCAATAAAGATGCAGTCACATTAGTGATTTTTTAGTGAAAATTGTGAACAAAAAAGCTGGATTGTCTATTGGTAATAGCTTAGCGATGTAAAAACAGAAGTAGTTACAGAAGTAATTTTCAAACCAAACAGCTATCTGTTGGTTAGTGTGGACAATTCACGTGAGCAACTTGAAAATGAGTGAAATCTCCTGATTGCACAGATTTCTATTGGAATGACTGGATTTCGCCTGCAAAATTTCACCAAGCAACTGTAAATGTGACACAAATTAAGGGTCGGAAATACCTTTGAACATTGGATAAAGTCATAAAGCATAAGAGTGAGCAGCCTAAATAATTACACAATGTTCTCTTTTAGGTAAACTAAGCTATGCATTTAAAAGCACAACAGTTGTGATGAAACAAGCCAAAAAAATAATGGAAACAATGGAAAAAGACTAAAGTACAAGATCCTACCAACATGTTAAGCTAAAGATACCAACCTAAAATCTACATCAACTAGTCAATTCTTTTCAACTCTAGTCGGTTGTTGCAAGAGATGTGAAACAAACTAGCTTAAGAAAGTATTTTATGGCATCCAGCAGCTTGTCTCTCACAATGCTGGCTAAAGTGACGGGTGTACAGTTGGGTGGAGAGATGACTGTCTAGAGAAAACGGTGGGAAATGGAGTTGAAAGGCCTTTTATCTTCATCTAAATCAACTGTCAACAATAGAGTAAATCACCAAGAAGACAGAGAAGCCTGGCATGCAAACATAGCAGCACTGTGCCAAACAAACATGCAATGAGAAGATGCTAAGAGCCCAAACGACATGCATGAAAACAATAACACAATGATTACTGTTTGGCAGAACCCTGCTTTTAGCTCCTCTGAATGACGCTATATGTGGCCGTGGTTGGCTGATTCAAGATGAGCAGCAGGATCCTGATTCATGGACCAGCTGACGGCCACATCATCACAGCATGCATATTTCCCAAGCGCTAATGGTTAAAGCACAGATACGAACTTGTTCTGTCTTGCTTAACAGTTAGAGAGACGCTGGCTTTATCTGCCTAATGAGGTCAAGGGAAAATAGCGCATTTGAGGGTCTAATGATAAGATCATGTGACTTTGCTGACCAAAACCATCACTACTTTTCTACTCATCTTTCTTCCAAAATATACAGCAGATGAAGGACATTGAGTTCACTGGATGTTACAGAGACAAAGAAGAATTCTCTGAACCTGCACAAGATGGAACAAATCGAATTTTACAACGTCTACTGACCAATAAGTGTGACTAAGAGATTTGAAGTTGTTTCAAAGGGCACCAGTCAGAGGAAATCAGGAAACGTCTTCAAGAAGGTGGACTCTCTGCTGCAATTAGGAACAATCACAACAGATTTTATCACACTGCACTGCATAACATCAGCACACATCAAAGCACAGAGCTGCTCCCAGGATGATGGGGAACTGTAGGGGGGAGGGTATGAGTGCATGTGTAGTATTTGAGGTGCCCCTGGGGAAACAGACCTCCAGCTCACCAGGTACAACCCCATGACCTCAAAGGAAGAGCACATTCCTGCAGATATGCCCAATCAGGAAGTTTAACTCCCCATGCCAGTGCTCTCAGCGCAGCACCTAGACTGATGAAACAATGGCTGTCGAAGCCGATCCATCAGGTATTGGCCAAAAAATAATACAGATTCTTTGTTCGGACAGTGTCTGAGATATGCTGGTTGTGGGTGGGTACATGAAAAACTACAGCGGTACTGCTCTTTTTTTGCACATTTTCCTAGTTAGTGCATACTTTTAAATAATGATTCTCAACCTTTTTGACTCCAGAGTCCTCAATATATATATGCAATATTCAGCAGCCACTCTTTGGTCACTTCTGGCATTTTTCTATAGTATACAGTCACACGGTTTCTTTTGCAAAAATGGCTATTTACAAAATAAATTAAAATATAAAAATTGCTTTAAATGGTTATATATACTTGTAGAGACTGCAACAGAACATTAGCATAGCTATGCAGGTAACATAAGTTTCCACAGTAGTTGTAAAGTGTTGCCATGGGGAACGGGCATTATTCAGAAATATGCTGTTGAATGCTGTGACTGACCAATCAGAATCAAGCATTCCATAGTGTTACATAATGCAAGCATAAAATGCAGCAACCCAATGTTTTATTTATAGATTTAAATTACAGCTCAAAAAAATACATTTCACTGGTCTTTTGGACAATATTGAAACAAACTTCATCTTTGTGTGCAATTAAAAAATATCTTACTGGTAAAAAGATATAAAATGCAGGATTGCAGTATCAGGACCTACAGCAAACAGGTCAGAACAAATTAATTGTAAGTGAGAATTGTGTGCATCACTCTATGGGAAGTAGTGGGAAACTTCCTCCATGCTGCACTAGAAAAAAACTGAGAAACGTGATGCATATAGAATATTGTACCAGTATTTATTTGTTTTATATAGCTTATTTTAAATCATCTTGTGGCCTCCTTGGAAGTTCATCTATTGGCCCCCTCCTTGGTTGAGAACCACTAGTTTTGAAAGTTTGTAGACATGAGATGATAAGGAGTTGACTAATGCAACATCTTTTCTTTCTGCAGCTGATTTTTTTAATAAAACACGGATTCTTTTTTCTGACCCAGTGCAATCAATTACATTTTTAGAGAAAGTTATGAAATCCCTTACTCAGCTGGAGAAGCAAACCTGACGTCATTTTCTGCAGATCACATTTCTCCTCTCACAGATAATGTGCTTCTTTCTCTCCAATAAGCCCTCTGGATCCAGGCAAGAGCAGGACTCATGGTACAAACTATCTTAAAGCGTCATTTCAGTGACCAACAACATCATCCAAGAGATTAAAGCGACCGTTAAAGTCTTTTTCCAGAGCTGCTAATTAGTGCGCTTTAATTCCCAGCACGAAAGAGCAATCAGTACTTTCTGACGTTTGGGAAAACGATGCACGGCGTTGCATTAAATCAAAACAACAACAACAACAACAAGTATCAAGTCGATATACTTTCTGCACAATACATGACAGAACAATGACAACAGCACATAATGTTCTCCTCCATAAACAGATACAGCTGTTGAAGAATAGGCTGTCTGGAATACTAGGGCATGATGGAGTTGACCACCTTCACTTCATCCTTCACATCATCAATCATCATTCCCGAAATCTTTGCCAAATATTATTCTTCGACATCATTCCAGCAACTGCCTGTTTTGGAACATTATATTCGCTAAGGAAAGGCACCTGGAAAAGACTCAGCATCCCAAATAAATGTCACTTAAACAATTTGATACCAAGACTCATGAATATAACAAAATACTTTCTAATAAAACTAAAGTGTAGCGTTTTTATAAAATTGTAACTATTACGTAACAGAACGCGCTACATGGAACATAACAAACTCCCCAAAATTCCAAAGTTGGAATTCAGCGACGCAGAAGTCAAACTATGTATTTTCTCGTAAACTGCGCCAGTCATTAGAAAGTTGCACGACGAGTTTTGAGCATCTTTGGGCAAATAACGGTTTCTAAAAAGAATCCATGCAAAACCGTCAGTTTTCCTGCGGAGCAATGAAGTTTTCCGTCTCTTCTCCTGGTTGGCCAACTAACCCAGACTCCCGGCGTCACCGCCATCCAGACACAAAAATGAACGCAACCCAACTTTCCGTTAGGAACATATTTTCATCGTTTAATTGGGAAAAAGCACACGAACTCGAACTGTGGCAAAAGATAGCGCTTATAAGCGATAAGAAACACTCACCTCGCTGCAATAAAATGATCTTGAAAGATACTCCAGAGCTCCACTTTCACCCCAGACAACTTTGGCAATCCCTGCTCCACCAGCGCTCAGGTGGAGATTCCGCGACCATGTCAATTACGTCCTACAGCGCATATGTGAGCTTGATCCTGCCCCTTTTACCGTAAGCAACCATATAAACGAACTTCACAGAAGAGCCGAAGAGAACGATTCAAAAGACGATTTAACCTAAATACCACTGCCATACACATGCACAGACACAGCTTTTACTATAATAAACTCACTTTTACAACGATTTATTCATGCTGTGTTCAGTGGTTCGAATCAGATTAAATGGTGTTTTTATGGATTTTTACAAGATTGCATATTGATTATCAGGTAATGGCAAAAAGTTTTTTTGGTTTTTTTCTGTTTTTAATGCAACCAGTGATTTATTTTTTAAAAAGAAACACTTCATGTAAGGCTCTTTCTTGTCAAGATTATTTTTTATTTGTGTGACTAAGATTATGTTAGGCTACTGATTATTTATGTATCTATGTATTTATTTATTGTAATTTGTAAACAGAAATAATCTGTCCCACATTGAGTAGGCTATCCTTGGTTTTTGCTGTCTCCTGTGGTTTGATGTTTGATAACACTTTACAGTAAGGTTCCATTTATTAATATTAGTTTACTAGGCCTATTTATATGAAAAATGTTATTTCTTAATCTTAGTTCATGTTAATTTACTAAAATTGTATTTAAATCAAAAGTTCTGTCTGTTATTATTATTTAATGGAAATGAGCTAACATGAAGTAATAATGAACAGTTGTATTTAACTAACGTTAACAAATATTAACCTAATAAACACTGTAAAAAATGATTTGCTCTTTGTTAGTTAATGTTAGTTGATGCATTAACTAATGGGACTGTTTGTTTTTATAACGGTCAAGCTGGTACTGACCACACAATCCAAAACACAGTACTGTAACCACTATTAAGAGAGATTTCCCCCAATATTCAGATACAGTAGATGATCAAAATGTTTACCAGCGATTGAGTCTTTACATTTTACCGTTAGACTCCCTAAATTGTTACAACCTTGCAGTTCTCATGGATGTCATTAGATTATGGGACACTGTTCGCTGCACCATCCTGCGTTGGGATGGTTTTGCAGGTTTGCAGGCTTGTCTGCATGCTTGCAAGTCTGTCATCACAAGACAAATTTAGAAAATTAGATGGATCATTAAACTGTCATTCAAGTATGCAAAGTATTATTAAGTCCACTGCATGTCCATGACTCATGGCATAATCATGTAGGCAGGTATGTAGGTTTTAAAATCTCAAAATCAGAGGAGCACAGCTGAACAAACTCAATGCCCCTTGTCCTACATTTCACTTCTCTGACAGTGGCAGGTAGGTCACACGGTGTAAATGTGTCTGCTGCCATCAGCAGGACAGTTCAAGGAAGGGCAGGAGCACAACTACTGTTAATGTAGCATGTTTAGTGCTGCTTTTTATTAATTGCTCATATTGTATCCTGTGCTGTGATAATTGATCCACTATGGCATTGCGTTAATTCTCAATTTTAGATTTCACATTTATAATAAAAAGTGTTTCTTGATTACCAAATTATTTATGAAGGATCGTGACAGTAATGGCTGCTGAAAATTCAGCTTTGCCATCACAGGAATAAATTACATTTCAAAATATATTGAAATAGAAAACAGTTTTGTGTCTTATGTCTTACTGACCCCAAACTTTTAAACACTATTGTAGGTGGACAAAGTACACAACTCCATACTTGAGTGAAAGTACAGATATTGCTGGTCAAATTTTACTCCATTGTAAAGACAGAAGTATTTCCTTTTAAAAGTACTGAAGTACCAAAAGTAAATTTTATGTCAATGCACTGTTTTATTATTGTTGTATGTAATACGTGCAATACCTTATGCTTCTGAAGCAACTTACACCTACTTACACCTATTGCACACACTGACTAGCTTGTAGTATCTTTGAAGTGAAGAGCTTTTAGAATGTTAAAAACCCATAGAAATGAAACAAGAGAGTTGACCAAAAAAATTGTTATGTACGATAATTGTATTTCAAATACAGTGTTAAAGTCAAAGTAAAATAAAGTTAAAGTCATAAGTTTCCTTAAAAAATATAATGCTCAAGTAAAGTACAGATACTCAAAAAGTGTACTTAAGTACAATAATCAGGTAAATGTACTTCATTACTGTCCACCTCTGCAGAGGTTTGGCTTCTCTTAAATGAATAGTTCACGCAAAAAAAACTAACATTTTGTCATCATTTACTCACCCTTGTCGTTCCAAACCTGTATGAGTTTCTTTCTTATGTTGAACACAAAAGAAAATATTTTTGAGGAACCAAACTGTTGCTGGTCCCCATTGATTTTAGTAGAGAAAGAATGGGGATCAACTGTTTGACCATCAACTGTTTGATTACCAACATTCTTCAAAATATCTTCTTTTATGTTCAACATAAGAAATACACTCATCAAGGTTTGAAACAATATGAGGGTGAGTAAATGATGACAAAATTTTCCTTTTTTTGGTGAACTATCCCTTTAACATTAAAACAGATGTAAAACAGTTACATACAATGACATCATTTTGGTTTGATTATTTTTTTGAAGTTTCTTTGTAAGTGAAATGACCTCACTACAAAATCCTTTGCATCAAGCCCAGGGCTTTCAAACGTCTTATAAGTGGAAAATGACTGGAGAGAGTAATTTCATACTACATATTTTTAACTAGCGACACAAGCCAGCAACTCCATGCATGGTATTTTTCTTGACTTGCTGTCTGTGTCATAAATCAACGCTCACGTTTGTTTAATACTCACTTAAAGGATAGTTCACCCCCCAAAATGAAATAACTGTTATCATTTACTCAAGTCCATCTCATTTCAAACCTGTTTGAATAACTTTCTTCTGTGGAACATAAAGGATTAAAAAGAAATATGTTGATTGTCGTTTTTTATTGTAATGAATTTAAGCTTTAGAAAGGACACAAAACAACAAAGTGTCATAAAAGTCCACGACTCTTCAAACTCTTCATATGATTTTGCTGAAACCATATGCTTTGTGTGAGAAACAATCATCTGTGAGAAACAAAATAAAGATTTCTGTGTAATTAAAGTCACTTTTTCATTTTTTTGTGTGATCCACTGTATTTTTTAAATATTAAAGGGTTAGTTCACCCAAAACTGAAAATTCTGTCACTAATTACTCACCCTCATGTCGTTCCAAACCTTAAGACCTTTGTTCATCTTCACAAATTAAGATATTTTTGATGAAATCCGAGAGCTTTCTGACCCTGCATAGACAGCAATGCAACTACCACGTTCAAGGCCCAGAAAGGTAGTAAG
>JAUZSZ010000079.1:14486327-14498023 GCA_034780575.1 Labeobarbus marequensis | reverse complement strand
GTTGTCCTGTGGCTGCCGTCGCATTATCCAAGTGGATGCTGCACACTGGTGGTGGTTGAGGAGAGACCCCCCTATATAATTGTAAAGCGCTTTGGGTGTATAGCAATACACAATAAAGCGCAATATAAATGCTTCATTCATTCATTCATTAAATAGTCCGTGTGCATGCGGCTCAGATCTCTTGTTTGTTGTGAGGCGTGTAATTCAGACAGGTGAGCTCACCTGCTGAGGAAATCCTCTCCAGCACTCTCTCTGATCCCAGAACCATGGTGTCTATGAGGAAGACAAACACTGCGGTCACTTTCACATGACCGCCGTTAAAATCAAACAACGACAACAAAACTACTTCCTTTAACCGCCTGACAACAAAAGAGTCCCAAGGGCCTGTGTTGTGTTTCAGAAAAAAAGTAGAACCGTGTGCATTCACAACAACAAAGCTCAAGCTTGTTTGAACGCTTGTACGTGTTGCTTTAAAGCGTTTAAGGCTTCTGACTAAACCAGACTTTAACTAGGGGACCCTAATTAGGAGACGACTCAAAAGACACCAACCCCAAGACACACTTGTGTTCACGAGGGAATAGGACTTCAAATGTTGACTCACGTTAATTAAAGATGCGAATCCCGCGGTGAAAGCAACCAGGTAGAACACAAATCTCCAGCTGGAGAAACAAAAGATATGAAGTTACTATGGTAAAAAAAAATGTTACAAACATTATAATTAATATTATATTAATATTTGCTAAATATGATGATGCTGAGTTCAAAAATATCAACAAAAACTTTCCATCTTGGACAGTTTTTTTTCACAAAATAATTAAGCTTTTTCAAATGATATATATGTAACAGCTATAACGCAGCTTTTTTCAAATAAATACAGCCTTGGTATACGTTTCTTAATATTTATATCAGTGCTAAACTTCATCTAAACCTAATTTAAACAACATTTCTGTAGTTATTTTATAATTAATATAATAAGCACGTAAACGAGTTATTTTATAATTCCATTTCACAAGTTCATATTAATTGAGAGACTACACGGAATATTTGTACTTTTATAAAAAATAAATAAATTTCACAGGACAGTCAAAAAGATTAAAGGTGATTTAAAATGGTAATAATACTTAAGATTAAACATATTAATTAAGGATTACTTAAGATGATTGTAGATATGTGTGTATGCTGATATGATAATAAAAAGACCTGATATTACCTAATTTGGTTCTGGAATAAAAAATATCAATAAAAACCTTTCATCACGATGGACTTTTTTTTTTTTTACTTATATATATATATATATATAGTTCAGATGCAAAAGCCTCTAAGTACATCTGACGTTTTTCTTTAAAACAATCATTTCATTCTGGCTACTATGTATAGGTTTCTATGTAAGTACTGGTACTTCTGAATGGGTTGAGGCTGGGATTTAGCACATTTGAAGTTAAAGTACTTGATGAACATATACTACGTGTGGAGAGTATTCACTCAGTATCATTATCTCATTTTTGACCAAGATGGCTTTTAGAGGCTTTTGCATTGGAACTCTTCATATATACTACCATACAAACGTTTGGGATTGGTAAGATAATTAGTTATTATATTAAGTTATTCTCGCCAAGGTTGCATTTATTTGATAAAAATACAGTAAATCTTTAATATTGTCAAATATTATCATTTAAAATAACTGTTTTCTATTTTAATATATTTTAAAAAGCAATTTATTCCTGTGATGACAAAGATTAATTTTTAGCAGCCATGAGCCCTACTTCAGAAATCATTCTAATATGCTGATTTGGTGCTGAAGAAACATTTCTTATTATCAATGTTGAAAACTGTTGTGCTGCTTCATATATTTGTGGAAATTGTTACATCCCTAATAGATATTAGGGACGTAATGGCATTATCAATATCGTGGTAATCGCAATAACTAAACTGTCTCGATATTATCGTGGTCACATGATGATATGAAACGATAGATCTTCCGTGCAAAAAGTGTAGTTTATAAAATATATTTAAACTTCTTATTTTAACATAAAAAGTCTTTAAAGTTGTGTTTTGGGCCATTCTGCTTTGGCACAGTATCTGTCAAATGAACCAAAACCAAAAGCACAATATGGCTTAATACCTTCATCAAGTCTGTTTTCACTGCACGTTTCAAAGCGAAGAACGCAAGACTTTTTTCTGACATAACTTTTCTTAGTTAAGAACATGGGTTGGAGCTCTTAATTCTGAACTCTCAAAAAGTGCATTAGACAGAATAATTTAACTTTAAAATGTACAACATTATTTTTTATTTTTTCCAAGTCTTCATTTGTCTTTTTTTTTTTTTTTAATATCGCAATAAATATCGTATTGTGGACATTATATTGAGATATTATCATATCGTAACATTTTGAAATTGTTACATCCCTAATATATATATTAAAGTAAATTAAATATATTAAGTAAATTATAATATAAAAGATATAAATAAATTATGACATATAACAGGTAAATATTTACCATAGGTAAATAGTCATGGCCTATCTTTGGAGGTATTTAGAGGGGCTGCATTTTGAAACAGTTTCTGGGTGCTAAAAGAGAGATGGGCTTGTCAATGCTAGCATATGAGTGCATTCGCTGAGACCAGCAGAGCTGTGCAATGCTGGGAAATCCTATGAGCAAGAAGAGTTCATACACGGCCCTCCCCTTCAGCTCCAGAATCACACCTGTCTGCCTGCTTATGCCAGCCAGCTTGTTCTAGGACGTGCTGTAACAGTGCCCGGGCCTCTCGATGGCTCTGCAGGTGCTGAGTATGTTCTTGCACTGACAGGAGTCGGGCTCATCACACCTGTCTCCTTCCCATCATCTCGGACACTCCAGCACCACGCTGAGTCTTCAATTAACAGCGAATCCGCTCTGTGGGATTCCAGAGCTATCACAGTGCTGTAGGGGTGTCATCCGTCCATTGCCATGACCTATCAAAATGATCTCCTTAACCTTTAGAAGATAGTTTTCCACTACAAGAGCACTGGCTTTCTAGGATTTGGAAATACTCATGGTGTATTGCTCTTATTGACACTCAAATAACCTGAAAATCTGGCCAAATTTGTTGCATTTGTGGGAATAATAATGTTTTCATTCCATCAATTTTCAGCAGGTCTCAGTTGTGCAGTGTTGGGATGCCATCGCCAGCTGAAGCCCGGTACACCCCTCTTCCCCTGCACACCGCTTACGTTATACCATCACAATGTGCGACTGGCACCATGGTACTGAGTACTTCAGAGCAATCAGAGGGTTCTCTTCGCTCCAAATACTAAGAAAAACTGCATAGCTGCCTGAAAGCAGTTATTCAGAGTTTAATTTCAGCTTTCAAAGCTATGATTAGTGTTTTGATTTATGGCACAGCAAGTGCAGCACAGGCCTGTGAGACTGGAGGAGGATGAAGCACAGAGGAGGTGCACAGTTATATTAGATCCTTACTGAAAGTGAGGAGACGAGACAAGAAGAGGAGGACGAATGTGCCTGCATTTCAGAGACATGCAGACAGAGCGATAGAGGGATAGAGAAAGCAACAGACAGACAGACAGACAGAGAGCGAGATATTAAGAAATATGAAAGAATAGAGAGAGCCATAACTGACGAAAAGCAACAGATAGACAGAGCAAGAGACAGACAGAGAGATAGAGAGTGACAGATAGACAGACAGAGGAAGAGAGAGACAGGACTTCCTCCTTCACAGGAGGGAAAAAAACAATCAATACCCGAGTTCCTTTCATTAGTTTACAAAGAGAAATTTAAGGAAAGAAATTATAAAAAAAATAAAGAAAAAGAAAAAAAAACACAACTGCCACAATCTAAGAGATACTGAGTGAAGTCATCCAACATATAAACCTCCTGAACATCTATAGCTAAGTTACCATTACCCTATTTTATGTGCACTTTGAAGTATCGTATCAGAGACAAGTGATGGAAATGCCAAATTTCAAATAAAAATCCCTTAATTCGCAAAAAAGTTTTTACGCTCGATTGAGGTGGTTTTTAACTTCAAGTAATGGGAAAAGCATTTTCCGAATAAATTCCTCCATGCGCATCAAAAAAGTCACATGACTTTGCGCAATGGGAAGCCAAAACCTGACTAACCAGCAGACCGATCTCTTTCCACAGAATCTGAAATGTTATGGTCATTCTGAAATGCCTGACCAAAGTCTGTCATCAAAGTATTTTTGTATAATTGTCTTACACAACTGTGTTCCCAAACAGCAGGCATCCACCTCCGAAAGCAATGACTGCATTTATTAAGTTTCGTCTGCTCGCTCTTAGGCGCAAGTAATTTATTATATATGAAAATTATTATATTGAGGGGTTTCTCATACTTTTCTTAGTGACATATAGTGCCAGTTTATCAGGAAGTGCAGATTTTGTTCTCTTTGACTTGTTGGATGGAAACGTTGTTTATTCGAACCATTCGTTTTATGCGATATTTTGTGCACAAGTTAAATTCGCAACTTTGGATGGAAACCCGGCTTATGAGATGTTATTTCTTATGTAAATAGAGAACATATTTACTCCATCTCTTTAATAACTGATTATTTGTTTATTAATCTGTTCTTCTTTTTGTCCTGTAATGCTTTGGCAATATGTACAAAAGTATATCATGCTAATAAAGCAAACTAAATTTTGAATTTGAGAAAGAGCAACAGAGACGAAAAGAGAAAGCGACAAACAAACAGAGAGAAAGAGAGTGAGTGACAGAAAGAGAATGAGAGATAGAGAGACTAGAGGTCGACCAATTGATTTTTGGCATTTTTTAATTAATCGGCATCGGCCGATTGTGATGCAAATTAGGCTGATTAATATACAGGCGCGTCTGCAAGCAACACGTGACGCTGCCTCGTGCAGCAAGCAGATTGCCACTCCACTGGCACAACGGATAACCCTGTGATGTCCCCCTCTGCCTGCTAACTTTTTGAAGAGAGAACAGCCTAGTAGGGCTGTGTGATTAATCGAAATCGAATCGCAATCGCGATTTGAGACATTGTGATTTGCTAATCGCAAAGCCTGCGATGTGGACGCGATATTACTCTGTTCCAGAGGATATGCACGACTGCCAGCCTTGAGTGGCAGTCTTACTAACCAATAGAGTGAGCGCACCTCCGTTCTCCCCCAATCAGCACTGCTCAAGCCAACTGCGTAAAGGTCAAAGTACTTCGGCCGTCCGCATTACGTCATTTTCGTCATCAAGAGGGCTCGCGGACAGCCTTGACAAACTTGAAATAAGTTTATAATGCATGTTCGCTAATTCAGAAGACCGCACACACAGTCCGTGTCTCTGAATGCTTCTCATACTCGCTCTGCTCGGCCCCACGCTGCGCGTCTCCCGCGTCACACGGACGAGCCGTACACACGCAGCCTGTCTCGTAACGCTCTTTTATACTTACGGTCTCGCGCCCGGTTCTGCTCCGCAAATCTCTCACGCGCGCATCTGGCAATATGGACGAGGCCTGACGCACATGCGCAATCTGTGTCAACTCGCGCCTGGCTCCGCGTTTAAAACTAATGTAAATTAAGTCTAACTGCTTACTAATTTCACTTGGATGAAATGAGACATTCAGCACATTTTCTGTTCTTAAAATCACAAATACTTACAAATGAATAAATCAGCCCGTGTAACATGTAATACTTTAATAACTGACTAAAGAAACAGTTCTTTATTTATAAAAAATAAACACATCTTTCCTGTGAAATTCAGTAATTCTGTGAAGTACATAAATAATATTTTGGCATTCAAATGCATCGCGAATATGGAAACATTCGATTTCGTGTCGAATGAGAGACCCAAGGTTGGTTTCAGTTTCGTTTTAGCCTAAATGAATCGTTTTAGCTTCTTATATTTTTAATTCTTGTTCTTTTCTGAATATTGTTAATTGAAAGAGAGAAGAAAAGGAAAAAAACGGGGGAGAAAAGAAAAAAATCGGCATCATATATCGGCCAGCGGCTCCCCTGATTTCTAAATATCGGCATCGGCCAGAGAAAACCCCATATCGGTCGACCTCTAAGAGAGACAGAGAGTAACAGATAGAAAGACAGAGAGAGCGACAAACAGACAGAGAACAACATATACAAAGTGACTGATGGACACAGAAAGCAAGAGACGGACAAACAGAGAGCGGCAGACAGAAAGTGTGAGATGGAGACATAGAGAGTGAAAGACATTGAGACAGAGAGCAAGACAGGAGAAATAGAGAGACAGATATAAACAGCAACAGATAAACAGACAGAATGACAGAATAGACAGAGAGAGCGACAGACAAACCTTCATGTCTTTAATTCACTAAAAATACCTGCACATTACTTATAAACACAGGAATTTCTGAAGACCAGACAACTGTCTAGCTAATGTTAGGGTTATAGCACTATATACTGTCAAGCAATGCCTATTCATAGAGATTTCATAGAATCAGTACCTGAGCTGCCTGTAATGTAACCACACAGGCATTACATTATTTCATCATTAATGCACTTCAGGCATTACATAACGCAATTTGCAATTTCTTTAATCAGATTTATTAAAAGTACTGTACTATAAAGTATCGTGGTCTATCCTGAGTTATATAATAACACAAACATCCTGTTAATATCAACACTATCCTTTTAGCGTTTCACACAGTATTAAAGCAAACTGGTGTTCATAGCACATAACCCAGTCTCTACACGTATAACTCTGGGATATCATGTTGAACCCAAACAGTTGGAGTGACTGGGGGCAGATGGCAGAGGTCTTCTATATCACAAAGAGAGCACCAGGACTGGACGGCCCATCTCGTCCTCACCCCCACCCCCCTCACTCGCTCTGACGCAGGAGCAACTGCCATATGTGTAAAATGATCCCCAAAGATAAAGCTTCTAATTTGCAGTTTATTTCTGCAGCAGGCACTGGGCAGACTTTAGAAACACATACAAATACCCTACCCCCACCACACACACACCACTGTTTGAATCTGATTGCTTGAAAATAGAAGTGCCAAATGCCATCACCATAGCGAAAACCCTTTACCTGGACTTCTGAGAGCCTCTGAGGAATGTGGTGGCATGAAAGGGGCCTTATTTCCTCACACACACTCAGAGAGAGCTGTATTGAGTAAGTGGATTTTATAAGGGCCTATTCTATTCCGAGCTGGATTTCCTCTATGAAAAGCCACACAGTGGAGTCACTGAAAGAAGTGACATTAAAATTACAACTCGCAAAGACTGGGCCCATGGAGGATGGGATGGATTTTATATTCTAAATGATCTTCAGTTAGAGACACATGACTTTGGGTATTTGCACTCAGAACCAGACAGGACATGTTAAATCAACCCCTCAGGTTGTGAAAGTGAAATTTCAAGCAATGCATTAAATATTCATTTGTCAAATAAAAATGTTTTTTGTAATATTTTCATGTGTCAAATACATATACTACAGCTAATAATTACATTTTAAATTTTATAAATCAATATACAGTGTTTTTTGTTCAATTAAACATGGAAAAAATGTATTTTTGTAATTAATATATAAACTGATAATAATAATAATAATAATAATAATAATAATAATAATGTCTTATTTTGTTTTAATAATAATAATAATAATAATTATTATTATTATTAATGTTTTTTTATTTTATACATTTAAGTGAAATAAATGAATTTGACATTTAATAAATTAAATATTTTGCACAATTTCTAGGTCACTTGTTAAAAAATTTAATTTGTGATGTGTGAACTTTCAGTTTGCAATGAAAAAATGTGTTGTATTAAATAATATGTATTAATATAAAAAAATACAAAACAGAAAGATTTTCAGTAATGGCCTTTGTGTCAGACCTTTCAACTAATTGTAGTTTTTAACCAATTATTAATCATTATAATAGTCCAGCATTTAATTTAAATAAAGCGTACTTGGATACTCTAATTAAAGATTGCTGACTGGAAAGCAGTGAAACATTGCAGATGTTATTAGTAATGGGAATAATCTGGCAGTACAGTACACTGGTACATTACTGCGTGACTTGGAAGCTCCAAGATTAGCTGAACACTTGGTAATTGTGTGAGGTGACATGAACATGCAATATTGTTGCAAATGATTTGTGGTGGCCTTGTGTTTGTGGCTCTTGCTCAGCGCAATCTCCACATGCTGTTGTTTACCACTTGGCTGCCATCTATTTCAGGGCAGTTCAGAGCAGCCTGGAGGTGCTGGCCAAAGGCTCTGCTCACGTTTTTACAACCAAATAAACTAAGGGCCTGAAAACAAAGAGGGGAGCAGTGACACTGTAAGGGTCTTTAAATTGCTGAGTTAAAGGATAGTACACCCCAAAATGAAAATTATGTCATTAATTACTCACACTCATGTTGTTCCAGACCCGTAAGACCTTTGTTCATCTTCAGAACACAAATGAAGATATTTCTGATAAAATCTGATGTCACATGGAATATTTTAACAATGTCCTTACTACCTTTCTGGGCCTTGAATGTGTCAGTTGCGTTTATGTCTATGCAGGGTTAGAAAGTTCTCAGATTTCATCAAAAATATCTTAATTTGTGTTCCGAAGATGAACGAAGGTCTTACTAGTTTAGAACAACATGAGGGTGAGCATTTTTGGGTGATCTATTCATTTAAGGATGTTTTTTCTCACCAAACTTTTTGCAAAGACGCAAATAAAGCCATACTAAAATATGCTGGCTCTACTGATGCAGTTTTGTTTCTGTACAGATGAAATAGAGAATGAGACCTCATCAATTTTACATTATTCAAACACTGCATATATATTAACTAACTGTCAGAGTTCCTGTAGTTTCATAGCATGACTTCTCAACCATTTTAGCATTATGTTCTGTACAGCTATGCAGTTGTCTAGTACAAATACAATCCCCAACATACTACATCTACCATGTTAGCTCTGTCTTTTGACCTATAGATTTATGACAATAAACAGGAAAGATACACAAATTAAAAACTGGCATATATAATAACTTTAAGCCATGAGCAGAGGCCTGCTGCATTAACTGTCCTTGCCAGCAGATGGGGGTATGAGCTCATATGTGCTTAAGTTAAAGGAGCAGTTCACCCAAAGAAACTCCTATGACTATCTTCTTCTAAACATATTTTGAAAATTAAAAATAAATAAATAAATAAATGTATTCACTTATGTTCCACAGAGGAAAAAAAAGACAGTCGTACAGGCTTCGAACAACATGAGGCAAAAATTATGGCAATTTAGATTTTTGGGTCACTAATGTATTCATATCCATAGGAAAATTGATAATTTGAACTTAATTGTTACTTTACTGATGCAAAACAGCATTTGATAAAGTTTCACAGGCACATTCATACAAGTTAAAGAGTTTAAAGAACAAACAACGTGACACCAGTTCAACCAAATATTCCAACTATCAAATCAAACCATGTGAATAATACCCAGATTGAGGCTTTGAAATATGATGCGTCCCTCTCACCTCAGTCATAGTCAGTGCCACGTTTGAAGCGGTTGTCAGACTTGTTAAAACCCTTTTAAGCTATGCTGTTTACCACCCAGGAGACACAAGGTCATGATCCTTGGGATTCCAAAATGTCTCATCTGCTCGCACACCCTGTCCATTAATCATTTCACTGTTTGTCAACTCATATAAAACAGTTCAGGAACTTTATGCACCTCATTTTATGTGGATAAGGATCAGAGATTTTCAACACAAACTGCATTGTGTCATCTCTCATTTCCTGTCCCTGTGAGTTCTAGACAGGGGATATGGTCTAGTTAGGGCAATACAGCCTTTGAAGAGCGAGGCTTCTGGGGAGATGGAATCTGTGATGACGATGAAGCTTTCACTGGCCCACACCTCTCAAATACCCTTGAGTACACTGGATCACAGGCAGAAAATATGGTCAGGAGTGAGTAACAGCAACAAATGTGGCTTACTGGAAAAAGACCTTGTGATGCCAGGCAAACATTTGTCTTTTTCCATACATAACATGCTGTGTACATGTTATGTTCATGTTGTGAGGTCTTTCTTAAACACTAGATGGCAGACTATGTTTTTTGAATGAAACTGTATAACCACAGAATGGAAGAACACTCAAAGACTTCTGGGGATCCTTATGCTTTGGACATTTTGAAGTGGACTTAATCCATACAGTCAGATTTACAGTAAAATAATGTGTTTAATGGAGGTCATGGACACAAACAGCACTCAGTACTTGCAAAGCTGAGTCAGAGTAAATTATCCATGCTTGAATGAATATTTCATTCACTCTCTTCAGGTCTGGCTAGTCATTATCTGAGGATTAGAAGCATGGGAACATATGACTCCTCATGTCAGTAGTGGCCATCTCACTGCAAACAATCTTGGATCATATTATCTATTTTTTTGCTTAGCGAGACCTTACTTTCCATTCCCCTTTTGTCTGTGCTCTTTTCTTCCCCTCTACTCACTCCCACCAGCAGCACCAGCTGCAAAAACACCCACCAAAGTCAAAACTCAGTGACATGGCTCTGTGACAAATCACTAATCACAGAGACAAAATCAAAGGCTTTCCTCCAACACAAACTTGTTCCTTTTTGGATAGCCACCAACTACCTGATAGCATGATTTGGAGATTTCTATAGCAGTAAGGTCTGTACTATATGAAAGCAAATTTCAGTCGTTCACCACTGATTTTATGTATTGCGACAAAAAGTGACCGTGACTACGACAAGGTTCATTATGAGATGAGAGTCCATTAAAACACTGCTGCCTCCGGAGCTCTGTGAGCTGATAAAATCAGCCATTAACACTGTTCAACGACATCTGCAGTTTCTGAATTCAGCAGGCCTGTACTCATTGTCTCTTAATAAGCACTTGTGCTGAGCTTCAGGCATTAAAAGCGACATTGCTCTGATTACTCGAATGCAGGGCACATGGGAAGTCTGAAAGGTTTCGTAACTCAATTAAATGTGATTTTTGTGTTTTACACAGTTCACAGGATAAATTAATAATCTCTTGGATAACTTCCAGACAGCATATTAAAGTGAAGAGCTCTGCCTGACTACTGGACACCCCATGACATTCTGTCAGAACTATAAGGGCTTATATAGAGTTTGTGTGTGTGTGTGTGTGTGTGTGTGTGTGTGTGTGTGTGCATATACACAATCATTCAAAATTTAGGTCTCTTATTCTATCCAAGGTACATTAAATTGATCAGAAATACAGTAAAATTGACTCCAGTCTTCAGTGTCACATGATCCTTCAAAAATTATTGTTCAAGAAACATTTCTTATTTTCAGTGTTGAATACAGTTGTGCTTCTTAATATTGTTGAATACAAAGTTCAAAAGAACAGAATTAGTTTGAATTAAATTATTTGTGACATAAATGTCTTTCCTAGCACTTTTGATCTATTTAATGCACCTTTGCTGAATAAAAGTATTTTTTAATGCTTACACATTTAAAACAGTAAAACAGCCTTATTTTTTATTAAAATATATTTTTCATGGCTGTGACTACCCCCCATGCCTCGTTAATGCAGTTAAGTTTTGCTAAGCATTGATTTGATAACAATAAAACCTCACAAACCTCTTTTGTAGCATATACAAAAGTAGGGCTGGGCGACATGGCCAAAAAAAAATACCACGATAATTTTTTTCATATCAGTCGATATCGATAATTATCACGATAAATGTCAAATCTTTATTTCTTTCAAGTTTA
>JAUZSZ010000079.1:14355103-14366597 GCA_034780575.1 Labeobarbus marequensis | reverse complement strand
ATCTTGAGCTTGTGTGAACCACGGACCTTATTTAAGGGATTTAACCAAAATCCCATTCAAAAAACCCATTGACTCTGAGACGATGGAACCGGAAGTGCTAAAATGCTAACTCGCTTCCGGGTGTTCGCCTACAAAGTGACATCATAGTTCCACCACTCTATTACGCGATACGTTTAGGCATTGATAGTGCGATAGCTAAGAGTCCAAGGGTGTGAACAGCTCCAAATAGAGAGTCACATGTTGTCATTTCAAAATTACAGTAATTAGGACATGGCGTGAATTGAGCATTACATTTGCTCAAAAACGATTCTCACAACAGCCGAGTAACTGTTGGGAACTGTAGTTTATAATGTTTGACATTAGTATAGACTACATCTATCATGTTTGCTTAACTACACACATCTCTGCGGTGATTGGTTCATACACTCAAACCCTCTGCGCTAACCGAGTAGCGATTGGTTTAAAAAGTAGGCGCTCGTGCTGATTGGCTAAAGACACCGATAGGTTTTCCAACAGAATCCTGTGTCCTCAGTGTAGCAGCGATGGCGACCTACACGCTAATGCGAAATAGCCTGGGACTATTACACGGTCTAAAATGTTCTTTTAAAAGTGTAGGTCAGATTCCGTACGCCGCTGGGGCAATTGCTCAGTCGAAATTGCTGCAAAATGCAAGACGCTATTCGGTCAGCCATCTGTCAGTGCAGGAGAGAATCGAGCAGAAACGAAAGGCGGCGCTTACAGGAGGAGGACAGCTGAGAATAGCTGCACAGCACAAAAGGGTAAGTTCTGAAAACTTAGTGGAGAATGAGTGCAGCTGGCACGAGTGAAAGCACAACAGGCTAAGAAGAGCTCTGAAATGCTGTGCTCAGGGTAAACTTACAGCGCGCGAGAGACTGGAGCTCCTGCTGGACCCTGACTCATTTGTGGAGTATGACATGTTTGTGGAGCATCGCTGTTCTGACTTTGGCATGGAGGCAGATCATAATAAGGTATGACACCGCCACCTCTCAGATAAAGAATCTACATACTGAATACAGAAACGTTTCAGTTTGCATGTTATGAGTTATGAAATAATACTGTTAAATGTCACCTTTTATACCGTACCAAGAATACCTTTAAAACTCTAATGGGTCTCTTATCTATTGCATTTTCTAGTTCCATCTATTTTTTAAATAAGTGATTCTTAACCAGGGGCCTGGGGCCCACTAGGGGGCAAAGTAAGTCATTAATCACAGTCATTTCATAAAATGCTACACATCTTTTACATGCATCTCTGTGTTCAGTACCCAGGAGACAGCGTAGTGACCGGACAGGGAAGGATCAATGGCAGGCTGGTGTATGTTTTCAGCCAGGTATGATACTAATATCGGTTTGCAGTAATGAAGAATTTTATTTTAATATCTCATTTCTGCTTTCATGAGTGAAATGCTCTTCTGTTCTCAGGACTTCACAGTGTTTGGAGGCAGTTTGTCAGGAGCTCACGCTCAGAAGATCTGCAAGGTGAGGTTGGTTACTGAGCGTTTCTGGACCTGACTAAAGTCATTTTGTTTTAAACACAGACATAATGCTGTCAGTCGGTGAGATTTCACACACAACTTCTGCAATTGAATTCCTAGATCATGGACCAGGCGATGATGGTGGGAGCTCCAGTAATCGGTCTCAATGACTCCGGTGGAGCCCGCATTCAGGAAGGCGTCGAGTCCCTCGCAGGATATGCTGACATTTTCTTAGTAAGGTCAATTGTTTAACACTGCTATACATTTGAAATATACACTGCCGAAAAGAAAAGTTTGGTTTTTTTTTTTACGTTTTTGAAAGAAGTCTCTCACCAAGTCTGCATTTATTTGATCAAAAGTACAGTAAAACAATAATAATGTGAAATAATATTACAATTTAAAATATTTAGAGTATATTTTAAAATGCAGTTTATTCCCGTGATAGCAAAGCTGAAAAAGTAGTGCTGCATATAGAATATATTTTTGTGGAAACCATGACCCCCCCCCCCCCCTTATTTTTTCAGGATTCTTTGATTAACATAAAACATTAAAAGAACAGTGTTTATTTGAAAAAAAAAATATTTTGTAATATTATAAAATGCCTTTAAAAGTATTAATTTCTTTAAAAAAATATCTTAATGACCCTAAACATTTGAATGGTAGTGTATGTATATATATTCCAGGACTAACTCTGGACAATTGTATTTGTTCTTCAGCGGAACGTGATGGCCTCAGGTGTAGTTCCTCAGATCTCTCTCATCATGGGCCCGTGTGCAGGTGGTGCTGTGTACTCGCCTGCTCTGACAGACTTCACTTTTATGGTGAAGGTAAGACAATACAAGTTAAGAGTATAAATGCATATTAAATTACATTTAGATTACTTGTTCCATGAAGGCACACTGGTTTTTCATGAAATGGCCTGTGTTTGCAGGACACCTCCTATCTTTTTATCACAGGCCCAGATGTGGTAAAGTCTGTAACAAATGAGGATGTTACCCAGGAGGAGCTGGGTGGAGCAAAAACCCACACCACTGTGTCAGGTGGGTCTATTTATTAAGCCTGTGCTTACATCTGAATGTGTTTTGTGACAATGTTTGGCATTTTAAATTTTGTTCTCCAATCGGACTGAATGTTTCCTTGATTCACTAGTAATGTAAAGAGATTTTTTTTCTTTTAGGTGTTGCTCATCGCGCCTTTGAGAATGACATTGATGCCCTTCTGAACTTGCGAGACTTTTTTAACTTTCTCCCACTGAGCAACAAAGATCCAGCTCCGGTCACTGAGTGCCATGATCCTCGGTGAGAAACACACATTTGCACATTTGTACAATTATTTATTTTTCTTTATCAGTCAGATTATCTTGGCTAGTGTTTTCAGTCACGAGGAATCATGTCAGTTTTTTTCTTTTCCTCAGTGACCGGCTGGTTCCTGGTTTGGATACTGTTGTTCCTTTTGAAAGCACAAAAGCCTATGATATGCTGGACATTGTTCATGGAGTATATACATCTTTAGTGAACAAATGATTCAGATAAAAACTCGTCACAAAGTTCTTATGATTGTCATCTCACTCTTACAGATAGTAGATGAGAGAGAATTCTTTGAGATTATGCCCAACTACGCCAAAAATATTGTGGTGGGATTTGCCAGGATGAATGGTCGGACAATAGGCATAGTGGGAAACCAGCCTAAAGTGGCATCTGGTGGGTGATTTATATTATATTATCATAAGTTTGAGGTTATTAAGCATTGTTGTTTTAATAGTTTTCATTCTGCTAAAACACATTAAATATATCAAAAGTGACAGTAAAGACTTCTTTCAAATTTTTGCGGTAGTTTTGAACTTTTGTGTATCAAAGCATCCTAAAAAAACTATCACATTTTCTGCGGAAATTAAGCAGCACGACTGTTCATTATGGATAATAAATATTTCTTGAGCACCAAATCAGCGTATAAAAATGATTTCCAAAGTATCATGTGACAGTGAAGACTGGAGTAATGGCTGCTGAAAATTCAGATTTGCCATCGCATAAATAAATTATATTTTAAAATGTTAAGATACAAAAAATAAACTTACTTGAAATTGGAATATTTTTTTTTACAATATTAGTGTTTTACTGTATTTATTACTGCACTAAGTGTAAGAGACTTCTTTAAATAACATAAAAAAAAAATTGTACCCCAAACTTCTGGACAGTAATGGACATTATAAAATTTCGTTATTTATTTCATAAATACATTTCACAGTAGTTTTTCCATTTATGGTATTTTCCTTGTGTTTTCAGGCTGTTTGGACATAAATTCATCTGTTAAAGGAGCTCGCTTTGTTCGTTTCTGTGATGCCTTCAACATTCCCATCATCACATTTGTGGATGTGCCTGGATTCCTGCCAGGTGTCTAGAAACATTTGTTATCCTAACCTTAACTTTGCTGTTTTTTTCTAACTCATTTCATCCTGAATTACCAGCATGTGTTTCCCTTTTTAAATAAGACACTGAGAGAACACTCTCGTTTCCACAGGCACAGCTCAGGAGTATGGAGGCATCATCAGACACGGAGCCAAACTGCTCTATGCTTTTGCAGAAGCCACCGTTCCAAAAATTACTGTCATCACCAGGAAGGTATGAGGCAGAATGGTGTGTGTGTGTGTATGGATGGTTCTAACTGTCTTGTATGCTGAATAATGTATGTTCTGTCTCCAGGCTTACGGAGGTGCTTATGATGTGATGAGTTCTAAACATCTGAGAGGAGATGTCAACTATGCCTGGCCAAGTGCTGAGGTCGCAGTGATGGGTGCAAAGGTAAACCTAAAGAAAAATGGGCTGAAACTAGTGACATGGTTAAATAAATATAGATATGAAAATGGCTCCCATCCCATATAAATAAATTTGCTCCAGCAGTCCCTAATAAAAGAGTCCCTGTAACCACGAGACTGTAAGTAGCAGACAGACGTGAGAGTGTTCAGAGAGCTCCGGCACACTAGCTTTAGTCCAGTACTGCTGCTGATATACACTTACACTGCAGCAATGATCACTGTGCTTGGCTCTTGTTGGTGATTATGCTGCTTGCAGCTTGAGAATGTCCTTCTACTCGTTTCATTTCTACACTGGAGGCTCACGCTTTGAGTTGAGTAACAGGTGCTGCTGACTTAGAGTTTGGATAGCACCAATCATATCACATGTTGACTGTTTAAAGTACAAATTATAAATGTTTCTGCTGGGTGTCCAATAGTGACACTAAAGCAACAATGATGCACATTGATTTTTCCAGTGATGAATTAGCCTTATAATGTATAAAAACAGGCACACACAAAAAATGGAGTCATTAAGATTATCACCAAGGTTGCATTTGATAAAAAAAAAGAAATATTAAAAGCTAATGAATTTTAATTACTGTATAACATTAAACTTTACAACATTACTGTAATTTACCTTTATGAATATATTAAAAAATATATTTTTGTGATGGCAAAGCTGAATTTTCAGCATCATTACTGTCACATGATCCTTCAGAAATCATTCTAGTATGCTGATTTGGTGCTCAGGAAACATTTCTTATAGTTATATACTTTTATTTATTATAAGTTGTAAAAGGTTGCACTGCTTTTTGCAATTTTGTGGACCCCTGGATAATTTTTTTTCAGGTTTGTTTGAAAGTACATTTGAAATAAATCTTTTGCAAAAAATGTCTTTACTGTCACTTTTGATCAACAAGCAAGGTAGTGTATCACAGTTTCCACAAAAATACAGTATACAGTAAGTTTTCAGCATTCATAGTTAATGAGAAATATTTCTTAAATATCAAATATAGTAACATTACAGTGATTTCTGAAGGATAATTTTCAAGGCTGAAAATTCAGCTTTGACACCATATGAATAAATTACATTATAAAATATATATTATAGAAAAGTTATTTTAAATTATAATAATATTTCAAAACATTACTGTTTTTAATCATATTTTGTAGCCTTTTCAAAAACAGAATATATATAATATTCTTAAAATTTTGAATAATTTGATTAACGATTTTTTCAAGGAAATTACAAATACAATTTTAAACATTCATCCAGTGTTCACAATAGCTTGATATATTTCTGAAATGTGCTGGATAGTAATACATATTGTAATTTTTTTAAGGGTGCTGTTCAAATCATCTTCAGAGGAAAGGAGAATCAAGCCGAGGCTGAAGCTGAATATGTGGAGAAGTTTGCCAATCCCTTCCCCGCTGCTGTCAGAGGTGCATTACCAGACACAAAACACATTCATCTTGCTCAACATGTTTACCCCACACTGCAGTACAAGTGAGCTCGCTTCTGCTGCTATTTGTTTATTATTGCTAAATGATAATGCATGCATTTCACAGGCTTTGTGGATGACATAATTCAGCCCTCGACCACACGCAAGAGGATCTGTAGAGACCTTGAGGTGCTCGCCAGCAAGAAACAAACCAACCCCTGGAAAAAACATGCTAACATTCCCTTATAAATCTCATCTCTGCACTAATTTTGTAGCATTTTATGACAATATCTGTGGTTAGACTGGAGAGAATGTCATGTTTTTCCACACGGTTTGTTGTGCCTTATTCCCACTCATATGCATTACGCCACTATTTCAACATTCTCAAATCAATAAAACACACCCACGGTTCATGATTACATATTTATTTATTTTTTTCTGAAAAAGTGAGTTTTCCATAAGTTCACTGAAGAAAAGTTTTAGAACAGTTTTCCATTAAAAGGGAAAGTGGTACATAATTTCTAGGTTGTACAAAAGAAAACCATTTTATATTTAAAATGTAAAATTTACAGGTACACTAGCAAAACTAACCGGGTCTCAGGGTGGGGAATAATGATGATCATGGGAAACTCATGTTGTTGACAGCATAATATTTCACTTTTTGATAGCACAGGACCATAAAGCACTTAAACGGAGGCAATACTTGAATGGGCCTGACTCGATACACGGCACAGCAGCCTCTGCTGTTTGACCCGAACACGAGCAACTGACGAAAACCCTGCCGTATAGACGTTTCACACAAATAAACCTCACCTCATTAGAACTAGATCTACTGGAAATAAAATACTGACCATTCAAATGCTTCTGCAAGCCAAAATACACAATATGTAGTGTAATGCCCCTTCAGGACAACTGTCACCAAGATTTTTGGCTTTCTGACAATATTAACTGCATTTTTAACACTGACCAAACATTTCCCACCTGCCATCATTTACCATAATTATGATTACTGAGTGTTGTTTTATATGTAAATTTAGATGAATTGATTGAAGATTGACCAACATGTTCGACTGCTTGTTTTGGTAGGAAGAATCCATTCGTTGACCTGATACTAAAAGCGATTTCATAATCTAACTGTACAGGGCATATACATAGTAGGATGGATAAACACAAATATGTACATCTTGAACATATAGGACCGTACATTCTTACATGATAAATTTGTACCACAATGTAAATCCCATCCAGTGCGATTCTAATGAGCTGACAAAGAACTTGTTTGACAGAAAAATTCACCATATGTGACATGACTGGACTGCATCTGTTAAAATAATCTCTGGATGAATAAAAGCTCCTCTAATGTGGCGTTTTATAAAAGAGGATGGTTGAGGGTTTGTGGAGAGTTTGCTCCAGAATCACTGAACCTTGACACCAGTGCTTCCACTCTTATGTGAATGTCTCTTCAGCCCTTTAATCACTTCAAACACTTTTTTTCCATCGGTTGTGGCACCTCAGAACATGGGCATTGTGAAACCCTGGGGAAAAAATAACAGGTGATCATTTGTAGATAATTATGGCTGGGGGAAATATGTAATTGTGCTTTTTCTGATTAAAATTGCATTTGTTTGTTTGTTTTTTTTAAAGCTCCTGGTATGATGTGCTTGTAGTGCTGCACAATTTGCCATTTTTTTGTGATTGTATATCAATATGACTACACAATAATAATAATTATATTTTATAATATACCTGGGAAAATAATAAAATAATTTAATCTGGGACGTTGCATTTTTAAAGCAACCCAAACTCATGGCGCTTGATGTGGAGCAGCATTTACCACAAACTGAAACACTGAAAACACTGGATCACGAACTGCTCGTCTGTCAAAGAACACAGTCCCGCGATTCACTCTAAAATGTGCATCGCATATATTTATTGACAATCGCAGAAGTCATATCGTGATTTTGGGTTTATTTGAAATAATCATGCAGGCCTACTGATAACACAGCCCTGCATCTTGGCTGGTTTGCAAAAAAGGCCTAATATTAACCAATTTGATGATGCTGGGTTAAAAATATCAATAAACACTTTCATCACATTGAGTTTTTACACACACACACACAAGATTTTACAAATTATATGTATCAGCTTTAATGCACTTGTCAAAATAACCAAAGTCAAATTTGAAAAGTTTTAATGACAAAAAGTAGTTTACAAAAGGCATAATTTAACTTACAACCTGCAAGGGAGTGGAACATGTATTCATGTGAAGTTCTTTGATATTAAATGAATATCTGAACAATTTCATGAATGAACAAATGAATATTTGAACAAGTTTATAAATAAGCTTTTTTCACAACATTGAATTTTCTGTCACTACTTGGATGTGGTAAAACAACATGTATGTAGCTGGGTCATGTTTGCTTTTTCTTGTCACTTGCCATAATTCTAATCTTAAATTCAGGATTAGGCATAAAATAATGTCTTCAAAATCATTCATTCTCATGTGAAAATCAGCTGAGAATTGAGCAAAGCTATAAGCTGTAAGCATTGAGCCAGTTTTTCTGGTGATTAGGGTTTTCTGGTGATAATACAAGACTTCCTCACCTTACAAATGGCTATCGAAGGCAAAAATGCTACAAAAAGCACATATTTTAAGAGAAAGTATGATGTGCTCGGGCAAAACAGCCACTATTTTTTTGGAATTGGCACTCCAAAATGAATAAGAAACAAGTATTGGATTTCAATCAGCAAATATGATGCAGGGCAGTGTAATTCTATATTTATATAATAAGTAAAAAGCCTTGGTGATTCATTCTTACCGACTCATCCTCAATCATGGCTGCAGAGTCAAAGAAGTCCGGTCTTAGCTCTGCTCTCTCCCGCCTGTTCCTGGATGGGGGCTGCAGAAGATTTAAGATCATGTAATTTGGAATTTCTAACTACAGTATATTTAGTTACGTAAGCACACTGAGACACTTTTATTTGCTAGCATAATCTGATTACCAGATCAATGACCATGGTGTCCTCGAATTCCTCACTCATGTCTTCCAGCTGACCTCGCGACGACATCATGACATCCTCAAAGATGGGCTCTGCGTCGTCCTCCATGAGACCACGTCTAGATTAGAGACATCAAAGTAACATTAAGTACAGCCTGTTCCTCATGTTAAACATCCCACATTTCTTTCTACACATACACAGTCTGTCGTACGCCTCCGCTACGGGCCTTCATGTAGTTCATGGCTGTGCGTTCTTTCCTGTTCACGTCGTCCATCTTCTGCTGGCCGAGCCAGGACATCTGCATCTGAGGACTGACCGAGAGAAAAAACACTTTATACACTGCACATACTAGCTGACAAAATACAACCAGTGTTCTCACTGTTAACTAAAACCAAAACTATTAAAGATTTTGTTAATAGAAATAAATCTGAAATAAAATATAAATATAAGATTAGATTTTTTAAAGATTGAATGTTGCCATGGCAACTAAAAGAAATGTGTTTAAGTTGAAGTATTCAAATGACTAACTAAATTTAAAGTAAATACTAAATTCAAAATATAATACACTAATAGTATACAAATAATACTAAAATAACACTAGTTGCGTCATGCTAAAATCACATACTGCGCTATATAGTATGAATATGGGTAATATGACTGAAATTACTACATCCATCACCATGTCACATGACCTACCAGAGACAAACTACTTTTATGGTGTACTGTTTTTTGCTTTTTTTTGCATACAATATAGTAGGGAAGTATGCATATACAGACATAACGACTAAATGAAACATCATAAATATCCAGTATAGCCAAAATGCAGGACTAATTTCTATTAATGTCCAATGGTTTTAAATAGAAATGGACGTGTGGCATAAGCATTCACAAACTGTTGGATATGTGGTGTTTTTAAGTTCACTTACTTATGAACATAGTCAGATTCAGACCCGGGCTCGGAGTTTTGCTCAGGGAGGTGCTCAGCAGCTTGCTGAGGGTTTTCTCGGAGCACGGTGGAGGTGAGCTGGGGTGTCTGCAGGGCTCCGGGAGTCTGTAGGGTGTCATTCCTCATCAGCCAAGAGCTCTCCACACTCTCCTCTGCAGAACCACGACACCACACACAAAACAGCCCATGACTGCTTACTTTTAGGCATCTCCATCAACTGAAGCAACCCACAGGCCTCCCGTCTCATATCAGTATGATTACATCTACTGGCATCCTCACCCTCGATGCGTTTCTTGTGCATGGGTAGACGGCCCTTCTTGCTCCGTATAGATCCAGCTTTGCTGCTGCCGCTGGTGATGGACATGCGATCTTCATCTCCACCCGTCAGCAGAGAGTTCCTGTAGGAGATGAGCGGCAGCCAGATGTCTTCCCGCCTCTCCATCATCTGCTCAGTCATGAACTTTTCCAGATACGAGTGCCTGAGAGAGCCAAAGGGAGAACACAAAGATAAAAACATATTATTTTTATTTAACAATAGAATTCTATTAATATAATCCCTAAAAATTCAAATATATACACTGCTAGGCAAGATTTTTTATGTTTTTTTAAAGATATGTTTCCTGTGCTCAACAAAACTGTATCTATTTGATCAAAAATACAGAAAAAAAATGTAATTTTGTGAAATATTATTGCAATTTAAAATAAGAGTTTTCTATTTTAATATACCTTAAAATATAATTTATTCCTGTGAAGCAAAGTTGAATTTTCAGCACCATTGCTCCAGTCTTCAGTGTCACATGATCCTTCAGAAATCATTCTAAAATGCTGATTTATAATCAATGTTGGAAACAGTTGTGCTGCTTAATATTTTTTGGTACCTGTGATACTTTTTTTCAGGATTCTTTGATAAATTAAAAATTAAAAAGAACAGTGTTTATCCAAAATAGAAATTTTGTGTTACAATGTACACTACTATTTAAAAGTTTGGGGTCAGTAAATGTTTTCGTTTTTCTTTTTTTTTAAAGAAATTAGTACTTTTATTTAGCAAGGATGTGTTGAATGGATAAAAAGTGATAGTAAAGACTTATATTGTTAGAAAAGATTTCTATTCTGAAAAAATGCTGTTCTTTTTTAACTTTTTATTTATCGAAGAATCAAAGAAAAAAGTATCAAGTTCCAAAAAATATTAAACAGTTTCAACACTGTTAATAAATCAGCATATTAGAATGATTTCTGAAGGATCTTGTGACACTGTAGACTGGAGTATTATATATATACAATTCAGCGCTGTCTCACAGAAATAAATTATATTTTAAAGTATATTCAAATAGGAAACCAATATTACAAATTGCAATAATATTTCACAATATTACTGTTTTTTTTCTGTATTTTCATCAAAGAAATACAGACTTGAGCATAAGAGACTCCATTAAAAAACAATACAATATTACTGATCCCAAACTTTTAAATGGCAGTGTATATATATTTGTGCTCATTATTTATATACATTTTTTTTATACATTATACATTAAAATGTAATCTTTCTGCTCAGGTTCTCAAAGGATCCATCCAATGAAAAGGAATTTTGCACAGTGAAGGATTACACAATGTTTTAGTGTACAGTCAGTGTCTCTTTTTACTAAATCAAGTCAAAGCTCATGCCCATGAGCCTAAACATTAACATTAAATAAACCTTTGCTAAATAAAACAAAGTGCTCCTCAGACTAACTTACACTGTTTTTTTGTCTTGGCGAAGAAGCTTTGAGGAAAATTCACAGAGAACCTCCAAGAAGGCCAGATTTGGCGGGGGATACTCTGG
>JAUZSZ010000079.1:14255556-14266951 GCA_034780575.1 Labeobarbus marequensis | reverse complement strand
CAGTGCTCACATAATCCTGTTGGATGTTTATTTATTATTTTTAAGGTTTTATTCAGCATAGTATGTCCAACCCTTAAATCTTGTTAGAATATTTTCCTCTTTGGTGGTGCTTTTAGTTATCCTCACTACTCCTACTTCTTGTTGTATTTCATAAAGATGACGTCCTGTCATATGGTCTCTTGGGCGGGCCTTTGCCATTTAAAGCGGACAAAGTTCCCAGACCTTCAGCCGTCAGTCAAGGGGATACTTGGGTAGTTTCAGTTTTGTTTTGTTATACATATAAAACAGACTTTAAAATTGCAATAGGCTGTCAAAAAATTACATGAATGAAACGCAATTAATTATTTTTAAAAAAGAAAAAATGTGTGCATTTTGATTTGGATGACACATTATAGTGGAATATCTGATAATATATCCAGACAGAGACAGATTTCTCCACAAAAATACAACGCTCTTTCCCATTTTCATCCATCCAGCCAACCTCAAGCTAAATGCAATAACAGCTTCTATGTTTCTCAAACTGCTTCAGTTTGAGAGGAAGCTACTTGGTGAGTCTGTTTTGTTCACCCACAGTATCGATTGCTTATATCAGTTTATTTAAGAATGGTCAAGTTGCTAATTAATATCCAGTATTATATGAGTTAAAAGAACACATTTCTGGTTTGGTATCGATGAAGGGGTATATTTACTAGCTTTGAGTCTTATTGATTTGGCTGGGGTGGTGGCAAAAACATTAACACTGTCTTTTTGTCTTTTTGTTTCAGAGGTTGTCCCAAGAGACATAAGCATGAAAGACAGATTTATAGAACATTTTACAGGTAAAGAAAACCTCATTTCAATATGTTTCATCTTTCTTATAGTATTAAATATTTCAAGCAGCCCTCTAAATGAGGTCTAGATGTGTGGCTATGTATTCTATGTTCAGAATAGCATACTATTACTGTTGCTGCAGTATAGAATATGTACAGTATACAGTGCATGCACAGTGTGTGAATTTTCTTTTTCGTATGACCTGCTACATTTGCCACGTTTACTATTGTATTCTACAATGTAGTGCGTTCAACCTGACCCTCCATTTCCAGTGTCAGTAGTGAAAAAGACTCGCATGAAAAAGATTCACTGACTCGCATGAGGTCATGTGACAAATGTAGCATTCTGTTTAAAATGATGATTGTGGAATAACACCAGCTGTTTCACTTGCTATTTTTAAAAACTAGTAAACTCTAAAAAATGCTGGGTAAAATATGGACGAACCCAGCGACTGGGTTGTTTAGATCCAGCGGTTGGGTTACTGCCCAGAAGGTTGGGTTAAACATTTAACCCAACTGTTGGTTGAAAACAACCCAGCATGTGTTCTGTCCAATATTTACCCAACAGTGGGTTGTATACATAACCAATTAAGAAAATAAAATGTTACATTTAAAAAAATGTAGTTACCAACACACTATCTGCAGGCCCTTGCAATCATCCAATGAGCAAGCCAGCATAGGCCTACATAACCAAAACAATCTATATGCAGTCCAAAATGCATTGCACATAACACTTGTAACGTAATGCTGGAACAGGGCCTGAGTAGGGAATTATAAATCACCCAAAAGGATTTGTATTTTAGCTGAAAGCAGTGGTTTGAAGTAGAAAACTTCTCATTGGATTTGTTTACTACAAACACAAAGATTTTCACTTCACAAGACTGGAGTTATGGATTTTTAGGTGTGACATATTCCTTTAATTTGTTGTTGGCTCTGTCTATTGTTGTGGGAAACTGGGGAAACTGAGCTGCTATTTAAAGAATTTAGATTCAGGGTTAATTTTCTGTATGTTTATTATTATTATTATTATTGTTGTTTTTATCATCATCTTCTTTTTTATTTTTTTTCTTCTTATTTTTCATGTGTGTGTGTGTGTGTGTGTAGGTAAAATTCTGGTTCACACTCCAACACAGTAGGTGGTGATAATGCACTTTACTGTTGAAGCCACCCGCCAAAACACTGAGGAAGAAGAAATACACTGCTATTTCAAAACACTCGCGGGATTGACAGACATCACCTCATACTGGTATAATATATCAAGATTTGCCATAGCCTATGGTCCAATAAACCCGTATATCACTGTACAATTAATCGCTCATGTAGCATTTGTATTTAGGTCAGTTTGCTGCACACTTTTATCGTAGTGGAGTTTATTCGGGTGGTGAGTGTGGCCTGCAGCTAAACTGTTTAACTTAATCCGTCTTCGCTTGTTATGACCAGAGTTCATTCTCGTTGAATTAAGCATTTTACTTTTAACTACTACTATTTATGTTACAATTGCGTGTCGTTTTATATAAGTAAACGTCCTGACTCTGTTTTATCAAACATTCGAACGGGGCTTTGTTTTTCTGATCAGGATAAAGTGGCACAGTGAAGTTCGTGTTTTGATCGCAGTCATGCAGACATCAAACAAATCACTAAACATCAATCCCCGCACTGCTGCTCCTCCTCACAACCCCTCCACCAGCGCCTCGCCACCATACGGTAAAAACAACAGCTGTCAGATTCATTTGTGAAATCAATATTATTATTGATGTTCCCTAGTCAACTCTAGTCTAAAGTAAAACCTGCTACACTCTAGTACTCTACTCCCAATGTGTTGAATTGATGTCACCTCTAAAATTACTTCTAATTTCTGCTGTCCTCCATCACCAGCCTTCATAGATTTCCTGGATGTTGGCGGCACAATGACCATATCCCAAGAAATAGCTAATTTAACTGAGGATTCGGGGCAGGACCTGCCAGAGGAGAATGTCCTGATTGGATCAATTAAAGGCACAGTTGTTGGTCTGCGCTACTACACTGGAACGGTAGGAATCATACACGCACACACACAGATAGATAGATAGATAGATAGATAGATAGATAGATAGATAGAAACTGAACCGATCAATTCATCAGAAAAAAATAAGCGTTTTCCACACAGCTACTACGTGTCTTTGGGTCAGGTTTGTTTAATGAAAATTTACAAGATTGCAGTATTATGTATTGCAGTTCAACATCCGCCATTAATTGTTTTCTCCCGCCATCTCTACCCGCTTAATTCTTCTGGCATGCTTATCAGCTGACAGGAACGGGTTATCTGCACACCTGTCCCATCGCACGGTTGCATATTGCCCTCTAGCGGTTAAAGTAAAACTGAATAATTCTATCATGGATTTAATCTCATTTGATAACCAGAATATTGTTTGACTGTGACGTGTTGTAGGTCAATAGAGGAGAGATGGTGTCCTTGGTGAGGGAGCCGCAGAATCCCTATGACCGAAATGCAGTGATGGTGGCCAATGTTTATGGAAGTCAGGTGGGGCACATCAAGAAAGAGCTGGCAGCCCCGATGGCCTACATTATGGACAACAATTTGGCCAGGGTGGAAGGGTGCAGTAGTTTCTCAGTCTTTTCTACAGATTTGTTGGGTATGTTGTTTTATTGCAATTTCATTGCAACACATTACTTTTGTGCTTGATCTCCCTAATAGGGTTGTGCCCTATGGAGAGACAAATAAATTTTCAATGCCTGTAAACCTCACCTTCTGGGGTAAAGAGGAGAACCGAGAAGCTGTAAATAATCAGATGAGACGTTGTGGTTTCAAACTTGGCACCGAGTTCAAAGGTACACTCATTTGTTTATTTACTACTTAATATTCTTTGGTGAATGCATAATAATTTATATTTTATTATATTAGGATACACAACACAAACATCTTTGGGTAGAGACCTGCTCGGTTTGTCTTCAAAAATATCTGCCATTCCTTTGACTGTAGAAGAGGTAAATTTCATGTGACAGATGTTAGTAATAAGATGTCAAGATAAATTATTGTTCTTTGTCTGGTATGCCTTTGTATGGTCAAATCTAGATCAGTGGTTCTCAGAAAAAAAAAATTTCCACACAGTACCAACAAAAATGTCTGCATAATCAAACATAAAAAATATTGATAATATTTAATGTTGTATTCAATGTAGTGTGTAAAATATTTTCTTTTTCCTTGCATAATTTTGTTTTATTGAATAACGTAGTTGCATTTCCTTGCTGTTTATGACCAAACAGAGCTGCAACACACCAGTTGAGAACAACCAATCTATATGTTTATGATGCTGTTTCATAATTTAAATGAGCTGGCTTATAAAACTTTATTTTTGTTACATCTTATCAGCTGAAGAATGCCTTTGACAAGCTGTTTGATGATTTAATGGAGGATAAAACCAGAGAAATGGAGCCAGCAGAGGTCAGAGCACAGAAAGAGCACATAGCTGTTTTTTTACTGTCAATCTCATCCATCAGTCAGTTACAGATGTCTCTGTTAATGTCTGTCCGTACAGGCAGTGTGCACTTCCCTGCTCCCCCATCAGAAGCAGGCGCTCTCGTGGATGACCTCCCGTGAGAACAGCAACGATCTGCCCCCATTCTGGGAGGAGAAGAGTGGCTTCTACTTTAACGTTCTCACTAACTTTGCTGTAAAGGAAAGGCCAGAGAAAGTGCTCGGTGGGATTTTGGCTGATGACATGGGGCTGGTGAGATGAACTTAGATTGGATGCTGTTCTTTTAGTGCTCAGTAAGCCCTACTAGTGCTCAGAACATTTATGCTGTGTTTCAGGGAAAAACCCTCACCACAATTGCCTTGATAGTCTCTAATTTCCACAATGGGAAACCTCTACCACTGGAACAATGTGTAAGATCCAGAAATATTTCTTAAACAGATAAAGCATGTGTGGAACTCAGGCTTTATAATAATGGATCATTAGGACCTTGAATGTCCTGAAGCAAGTTAATAAGTGAGTTTACTTATTAACATATCAAAAATATCACTTTTCAGGAAGGATCATCTTCAACTTCCAGAATGAAATCAACCTCAAAAGGTAAAAAATTTAAATCTATAAAACTCCAATCCATTCTGGATCCATTCTCTCCAATCCATTCAATTAAAAAAATATATATGTATTTATTTTATTTATTAAGTTACATGTGTTGTAGAATACTAACCCATACAGTCATTACATTGATATGTGAAGACCATGAAGAATCTTATGAACCAGCGAGTACAACCCATTTGAAAAGACTGCATGCTGATGGTGTCAGTGCTGACGCCATTGAGGAAGGTGTACCTCAGAAGAAAGGTTGGTTTCTATTTTGAGTCTTGATACAATGTACACTACTGTTTGAAAGTTTGGGGTTGGCAAGATTTTTTAAATATTTTAAAGAATGCTCAAAAAAGCTGCATTTATTTAATCAAAAATTCAATAAAAACAGATGTATTATAAAAATTTCAAAGAACTTTTCTAATGTAATATATTGTAAAATGTAATTAAATCTTCTGATGGAAAAGCTGCATTTTCAGCAGCCTTTACTCCAGTCTTCAGTGTAAGATGATCCTTTAGAAATCAGTGTAATATATTGATTTGGTGCTCAAGAAACATTTCTTCTAATTATTATTATCAATGTTTAAAACAGTTGCTGCTTAATATTTTTTGTGGAAACCATGATCTTTTTTTTTCCAGGATTCTTTGTTGAAATGTTTTTAAACACAAAAACGAATCCCAAACTTTTGAACAGTGGTGTAAGTCCTTTTTACACAAAAATGCAAAAATTATATTTTCATCAATTTGATGTTTGTATCATGCGTTTTTTGTTTCTTATAGCAAAAACCACCAAGAAAACTGCTAAAAAGCCTGCCAACACCAAGAAAGGTACCCTTACTTCCTGTCTTTTACTTTCTCAGTTAAACTGAATGGCAGATTTTCTTTAGTGTTAGACATACTTTCAGACACAGCTGACATTCTCATTCTCTCAATTACAGGAGTGGTTCTGCTGGATGATGTGGACTTTGCTGCCGCTCTGGAGTGCAGTTCCTCACAGGCTGTGCCTGCGAAAAAGAGTGCAAAGAAGGGTTCTGGTGGGTGTAACTTTGACCTTTTCTTCAGTTTGTTAATTACTGTATGTATGAAAGAGTTTAACAGGAATCCATCTCTGTGGGTTGTAGGCACTGGTAAGCTCCCATCTGGAGGCGGTGGGGGCTCAGGGGCCAGAGCCACTTTGATTGTCTGTCCTCTGTCTGTCCTTAGCAATTGGCTGGTGAGTGTATAAAATCTGCTCATAAAAACATTGCTTAAAAAAATAACCATTAACACACATTGCGCTCTTTTATACTTCATATCCATCCAGGACCAGTTTGAGCAACATATCAGAGCTGATGTCACATTAAAGGTGTACCTGTATTATGGTGCAGAGCGCAACCGATCTGTCAAACTTCTGTCTGAGCAAGATGTGGTTCTCACCACATACAATGTGCTTTCATCAGATTTTGGGGTGAGTGGATTTAAAACACAGCGTCATGCTGTTTTTGCTACTACAGAATGTTTGTCATTATAAAATACTGAGTCATGCTGGAAGAATCTTTTAAAATGATTTATGATATTGGACATTCTGATCAGTAATAATGTGTTCAAACGTACAAACTAAGAATGCAATATTTTTGAGCACAGAAAAAATATGAGCTACATTAGTCAAGGCTGATATGCAGGCCATACTATCAACGTGAGAACATCACATCTGGTCTGTTAAATACCTTTCCCCCTTTATTAAATTGGAAATAGTCCACCTTGTGCAAATATTCCACATTGTTGGAATAAGGTGGGATCCATTTAATAATCTGTATAAAAATTTTAATTTACACTCCATTCGTTATTATTGCGTACTGTTTTGAAATGCACTACAATACTGAGGTGCAGATAATTGCCACTGTTTGCAATAAGTAGTATAAATAGCAGAAAATCCTGCTATTTTAACGTAGTGTAAATATAATCTATAGCTATTTGCACTTAGTGCAAATAGCCGCTGCCTTATTGAATACCCATTAGGCACTTTATTTCCACTTTTTGAATATTTTTTTATTTATTTAAAATAAACACCTCTCCCATCTGATATGCGATGGGAAAAGGAAGAAGATTGGGATTGGAAAAAGTTGGACTTGAACTTGGGTCGGTTGCATTAAAAGCCAAATCCACTGTCTGTACGCTTCACAACACTGTCCCAGTTACTGGCTTCATCTCTTATGTAATTTTTGGTAAAACTAGACAATGGTTGGCAGAGTTTGTTTAAATAACTTTCGCCAACAAGACAGACTGTTTGCTCTTAGTGTAAATAGACACTCTGTTAAATATCTGAATAGATGGTGAAATAAAAAGTAACTTTAACCCACTGCAGAACAAAGCCAGCAGTCCTCTGCACAAAGTGAACTGGCTGAGGGTGGTGCTGGATGAGGGTCACGTCATCAGAAACCCTAATGCTCTTCAGAGTAAAGCTGTACTGGAGCTGCAGTCAGAGCGCAGGTGGATCCTGTCTGGTATGTTCACATAAAAGCTTACAAGATTACCGTCACAGTCTCAGTCCTGGATTATTTCTTCATTTCTGTGATGTTTTGCCTTTAAATACTACCCAAAGTACAGATTATTTATCCTAAAGTCCATCATTTGAATTTTTTACCTTCAGGAACCCCCATTCAGAACTCCCTGAAGGATCTCTACATGCTGATGTCCTTCTTGAAGCTGAAGCCTTTTGATGTGAAGGAGTGGTGGAGCAGAATCATTCAGAGACCTGTGACCATGGGCGACAGAGTTGGACTCAAGTTTGTTAGCAACAGCTGTATCCCAAACCACATCCTTTCAATGCATTGAATTTTTCTACCGTATAATGTAAATGTGTTTTCAGGAACTTGCAAGCACTGGTAAAGGGCATCACACTGAGGCGCACTAAGAACAGTAAAGTGGCTGGGCGCATGCTGGTGCAGTTACCTGAACGGAGAGTGTTTGTGCAGCATGTGACTCTCTCCGAGGAAGAGAGGGAGGAGTACGAACAGGTCAGGAAGGAGGGCAGGAAGATCGTCGGCAGGTGGGCGCACTTTTGCTCACTTAGAAGAGCATCAGTATTACATAAAGGACAAACAACAGGAACAATGTATTTACAGGTATTTCGAAGAGGGAACCATCATGACAAACTATGCTGATGTGCTGGCCATCCTGGTTCGTCTGAGGCAGTACTGCTGTCACCCCAGCCTCTTGGGCAAATACACAGGGGCAGGTATAAATTAGAGATTAAACAGTTGCTGATTAAATTAATATAATTATTATCACATGAAATGATTATTAAATACAGATACAGTCTATGCTTTAAAGCTGCAGTCCATAACTTTTTTGTGTTCAAAATTTACTAAATTTATATAATAAGCGAGTACACCATGAATCCATTTTCCAAACCATGGTTTTGGCTTGTTCTGAATTACTACAGTATGCCTATGATAAGTGTTTATATTCGGACTATTTTAGACTGGTTCGGGTGGGTAGCGCAGGAGCTGCATGATTCGTCATAGACGTAAACAGAGAGAAGTAGCTCCGGCTACAATGTTCTTCTGCAAGACACACACCGTTCTGTTTATTAACCTCTAGAGCGCCAAATGTTACGGACTGCAGCTTTAACCACTACTCCAGCAGCTCCTCAATCAGTTGTGTTGTGTGTCTTTGGGGAAACAAATGTTTTGGATGTGTGTTAGATGATCCTGGGACCCCTAGTGAGCTGCGGGAGCGTCTCATCAATAAGATCACATTGGTGCTGAACTCTGGCTCAGATGAGGAGTGCGCCATCTGTCTAGACTCCTTACGTCAGCCTGTCATCACCTACTGTGCTCATGTGTACTGCAGGCCCTGTATCTGTGAGGTCATCCGATCGGAGAAGGTCAGCATTGTTTCAGTATCTCAGAGTTTCCCTGAAGAGTCCTGATATATATTGTCCTTTCTGGATATTATTTGTTCCTGTCTCACAGGAGCAGGCCAGATGTCCCCTGTGTCGTGCTCAGATCAAGACCAAAGAGCTGGTGGAGTATCCTGGAGAAGAAATGCAGGCTGGAGCAGCCACTGGGGAGAACTGGCGATCAAGTTCCAAAGTAAATTTAACATTTACAGATATTATACATATTTTTTTCCCCACTGTGTGACTGTTACGGGTGGGACATTAATGTTACAGACATTTATGTTGCAGAAGATTTCTATTTAAAATAAATGTTGTTCTTTTGAACTGTGTTTATCAAAGAATAACAAAAAAATGCATCACATTCTCCACAAAACTATTAATCAGAAGAGTTGTTTTCAACGTTTATAAGAAATGTTTCTCAAGCACCAAATCAGCAAATTAGCATAATTTCTGAAGGATTGTGTGATATCGTGTCAAACTGTACACAATGCCTCTTCACTTACTCCCAATTTCGCTCAACATGGCAACACAAGAGCTGTTAGTCAACACATTTGAAAAAGTCAGATATTTCCTTCTAAATTAAAAAGTAATGCATTACTTTACTAGTTACTTAAAAAAAGTAATCTGATAACATAACCCATGTTACTTGTAATGCGTTACCCCCAACACTGTATGTATATATAGGTAAACAATTTAAAATGTGGAAAATGGTTTCAGAGCAGTCCAAAAAAAGATGGGTGAGATGGGTAAACATTGACGCTTTTTTAGTTTCTTGAGGCTAGGGCTGTCAAATGATTAATCGTGATTTATGGCATACAAAATAAAAGTTTGTGTTTGCATAATAAACATGTGCTTGTGGTGTGTAATTATTATGTAAATAAATATGTATACACACATTCATGTATATACAAACTTTTATTTTGTATGCGATTAATCACGTTTAATAATTTGACAGGCCTACTTGAGGCTAAAGAGATTTTAGTTTTGGTCATTATGAGTAGCCATATTTGAATAATTTGCTTTTCTTTGTGCAGGTGGATGCTCTGATGAGCAACCTGTTGAAGCTCCGCAATGAAGACCCCACTGTGAAGAGTCTTGTGGTTTCTCAGTTTACCAGGTTTATGGATCTTATAGAGGTTCCCTTGAGGTAGATTTCATTCCTGAGGCTACTATAAACTACATACTGTACTACATACTGAAAGAAGTAGCCATTAGTGGTCCAGTGTGCTGACACTGCTGCTGTCTGCAGGGAATATGGATTCTCGTTCACACGATTGGATGGCTCTATGGCTCAGAAGACCAGAGCAAAGGCCATTCAGGATTTTCAAGACTCTTCTCTAGGAAGTCCCACCATCATGTTACTGTCACTCAAAGCTGGAGGGGTTGGGCTTAATCTGACCGCTGCTTCCCGCCTCTTCATGATGGATCCAGTGAGTTGAATTCAGCCAGGATTGTGTCTGCCACTAGGTGGTGGTAATGTCATTGATTGTGTGTGCATATCTATATCAATCTACATCTATAATGGGGAATGAATTGACTCTTTGTATTTGTATGGGTTTTTTTTTTGGTCTACTGTTTGTTCAGGCCTGGAATCCTGCAGCAGAAGACCAGTGTGTTGACACATGTCATAGACTGGGCCAGAGCAGAGATGTGATGATCACTAAGGTACAGTATTTGATTTATGCCATGGCAGGCGCACAGAGGAATGTTAGCGGCTGATCCCAACAGCTATTATTACGCGCCTTGAATTTTTCTCTGTGGTAAAACACAGTGCCGACAAATGTAACAGAACATATTAATGGATTCCTTATTCATGACTAGAACTTAACATTAATAAAGGCATGAGCTTGACCACAATGGTTACAATTTTTGTAAAAAAAAAAAAAAGAAAAGAAAAAAAAGAAAAACACTAGAATTCAAACAAAAACTCATTCAAAATTGTACAGTTGAGGAAAACTGTTACATCTTCAGAGAGTGTGACGTTTCTGGCACTGGTATACCGACCCTCATGTTGTTCCAAACCTGTAAGACATTTGTGTTCCACAGAACAATGTAAGTCATGTAGGTTTGGAACAACATGAGGGTGAGTAAATGACAGAATTTTCATATTGGGGAGAACCTTATACTTAAGAACTAGTTAAACAGTTTTATTCCATGGTCTGTCTGAATACTCGATTCTGATTGGCTGGCAGGTGTCGATTAAATTCGTTTAACTGCACTGGTAGTTCCAGGTCAGTTTAATCACCGTTCCATATTAATGCGCTGCTTTAATAGATGCACACTAACCAACACACATAACTCGCTCACACACACACACACACACACACACACACACACACATACGGAGAGAGAGAGGTCGGAGATCGCAGATTGTGCTGCACACACACTTGTTGCCAACGCTTCCCCGCGATTTTTATTACTAAAATAAAAGATAGATACTAGATCGCTACATTAGGCTATATTCCCCAGCAATGAGGTGATAACATCGCTGTTTTTTAAATTGTTTGTAGAGAGAGACGCGCATACGCACCAGGCAGGTACACACAACTGTCATCTCTCTCTCTCAATCGACAATTAATTGAAATACATGCTATAATTCATTCAAATAAATGGTCTTACCGCACTATTTC
>JAUZSZ010000079.1:13983260-13993482 GCA_034780575.1 Labeobarbus marequensis | reverse complement strand
TTGTAAAGCGCTTTGGGTGTACAGCAATACACAATAAAGTGCTATATAAATGCATCATTCATTCATTCATTCATTCATATGGTATTAAGTGAAGTGGTCTTCTTTAGTCTGGCACACGTCTCATTGACTACAATAAAAGAGGTGGTCTGTGTGGATGAGTAGAGGTGGGGGGGGTCTGAGGGGGATAGTCTGGGTCTGACAGATCTAGGGTAAAGGTTACACATTTTCTGAGAGAAATGACGTGTTTTTTGGAGTGATCTCCACACAACAGAGAAAATCTGTATAAAGTTCATGGTCCAAAAATATGCACTCTGTACATGGTTTTCAGTGGATTAGGGCCAGGAAATCTAATCTAAGGTACAGGATATACTATATCAGAAAAAATAAGCCCTCCCTTTGCTCTTGGCCAGATTTGAAACAAATCTAGGGACCCTGAGTTAACAGTCCAAGACTGACAAACTCTCACACAATTGGAAGGCATCCAGGGAAACTGTTTTTTTTTTAAAGCATTTTTTTTGGATCCCACTGATGTCAGAACTCGCCATGAGAGGCTTTATTGTGTTTGTTTGGATGACTCTTCTGGCCCATGTGTTTCTGCTAGGTTCACCTTTCACCTACTTAGAGGTAGTCATTGCTTTGAAATGGAGTTTCCTGTAAATGTCGTTTCCAAACCTCACACATACAGTATTAAAATACTTCTAAAAATCTCATAGTTAAATGTTTGAAATTTGGAGTCTTATTTTCATAAGACATTTCCCATATGTTTTCAAGATCTTTCCCCTATAGACATGTTCAATCAACATTATGCTTCACATAACATCACTAAAGGAGCAAAACAAGTAGCACAAGTCTCAGCATGTTTTTGATAAAGAGCAAAACCTCCTCTTGAATGTTTTTTTTTTTAGATGCAATTAACATTGTGTATGTTTGAATTATCAGAGACTGTGTAATAAGGCAAAGATGGTCCATTCGTTCATATGTGAATGGAACAATTCGACTCTTTTCGCCAGCATATAGATTTTGCACACTCTTAGTGACTTATAATGTAAATTTTGTGTTTACCGAAACACATTTTCAACATATTATTATATGTTAAAAGAAAAGACATACTGGATACATCTTAGTTTTTAATTATATAGGTGTAGCAGCATAATGATAAACTGACTTACCAACAGGTGAATCTCGCTGTTCAGAGCTCGCGTTCAGATGAACATCATCCTCCTTCCGTTTGAGAGAAGACCGCTCGCTTTTCATGTGAATCTCCATGAATAGTATCAGAATCAGAATGAGCTTTATTGGCCAAGTATGTTTACACATACGAGTAATTTGTTGTAGTGACAGAAGCTCCACAGTGCAACAAAAAGACAGCAACAGGACAGGACACAGATAATAAAAAATAATATACAAATGCACAAATAGGCAATGTACACAAGGTAAATTTGCAGTCATTCACTTGATATATTGATTCCACACTACTTAATAGTTATATTATATTTTATATTGTAGTATTCGTACCTGGTTTTGCAGGGTCCGAATGCGAACATTTTGTTTATCCAGTTTTTCTTGCTGTTGCTTGATGCGCTCGACTAAATCATCAATGCGTTTATTTTGCGCCTCCAGCATCCACTGAAATCAGAAATAATCTGCGGTCAGGCTTTATTCAAACTCAAAACATGGCCACTTCCAAACCTCAGCAGACCGCAACTATAATCATGGTGTTGTTGATAATTATGTTCCTATTTTCCAGTATAACCGGTTGTGTATCATCTTTTCAATCGACACGGTTTTGTTGGTGTTGTTGTTGTGTAACAGCAGCATGAACTCGCTAAGTTGCAGACGAGAAAAACTATGAAATACTTCAGGGTCTGTTAAGCTTGTTTCTTGCTGAGACATGAATCAAGGGGCGAAGGTAAACACTTCAAACGTTACAGGAGGTCATAGGCTATGTTATTTTTCTTTGTCTGGACACGGACAGCTGCTACCTTGCACGTACTACACGGCTCTGAGTTCCGTTTAGGCCCACATGCGTGGCTCATGTGCCGTTCAGTGGTCTATTTGAAATGCAGGGTTTTTTAACACCACATAAACCTATCCAAATTATTCTTGATTAGTTAAATTAAGTATTTAGAATATGATTTTCACAAATACATGCAAATACACAACAAAACATTACAATGCATGTCATGTGGCTAAAACCAAGACGCTTCACTCTTTTAGCCCCGAAATGAGATTTTTCACCTACCTGAATGGTTCGGGCATCGCTGTAGTTGCCGTTGGCAGCTTTCAAACCCTCTCCTTGCATCAAACCATCTACTTTTTCTTCCAGCTTATTCATCCTCTCATGGTCCATCTTCCTGTCTTTAAGCAGCTCTTCTGTCTTCTCCCGCAGATCCATGGACACATTTAAGACCAGGTTCTCACTTTCTTCCAGACTCTGGGCTTTTGCTTTCAACGCCTCGCTGTCTTCTTGAAGCCGCTGTGTCAGCTTGCCAAGCTCAGATATGGTGACGTTGAAGACCTTCATCTTGATGGTGATGTCTCTCACCTGGCCTTTGGTCTTGTCCACATGCTCTTTAAGACCCTGACCTAGCTGCAGCAGCCCATGCGCAAGCACATTAACATCATCCCATGCTGCATACTGAACTCTCTTCTCTTTTCCAGTGGCAGCTCCTCTCCTTTCCAGCGGGAAGCTCGTCCCGGAGCTCGCCAAGACTGTGATGCATAGCAGATTTGCCAGTGGTACCTTCATCTTGCTTGTTTTGTGTCTATGGTTGATTCTGACTTGTAGTAGAGACCGGTTAGCTGTCGCAGTATTCTCAAGAGCACAGGCTCATGCAGTTGAAAGGCTAACTTGTTTTTATACCCTTTCTGAGCCGTCTAGCAAGTTCTGATTGGTTGGCCATCTGGAGGGAGTGTGTGAGTCTGCTCAGGTTTCAACCTCCTCCCCTTTAACCATATATTTGCTTCAAATGTGGACCATGATGTAAGAATGGACTCGGTTGCAACTAGAAAGCCTGTTCATTTTTAATTTTTTTATTCAAGATTTAATGAAAATTGAGTGTAGGTCTACAACAGTAATGAATATTGAGCAGTTTATTTGTTTATGTTTGTATGTGTACTTTAATTGACTTTTAGTGAGTCATTTCATTGATTAATTATATTAACGTTTTCATTACTCTAATTCCCACCAAACAGTCCTACTCAGACTCATCAGGTGTGAAGGAAATATTGAATCTTTCAAATCAAATGTGGATTATTTTAGTTTGGTGCATCCTGCCCTGTTTAATGTCCAAATGTCAAAATAGTGGACATTCATAAAAATATACATTACATAAAAACTACTTATAGAATTTACTTTAGCTTAGAGAGAAAATATAGTTGAATTGGTGTGAATGGACACTGGGGTTTTCCCATGAAGTCATTATTGCGGCAGAGGCTTTGTGTGGAGAGACGAGGTGAACGTGCTGTGGTTTGAGGTGGTCTGTTCTACTGTGAGTACAGAGCAGTGTGAGAATTAGGGGAAAGTTCACGCTCACAGAAAGCCAGCATTCACTGGAGGTTTCTGAAGACTACACTCAGTTGCCTCTTCAGGTGATGCCTGAGAGTTTGTCTCTCCCATAGAAAAGCAATACTCCTGTGTTTTTAGCTGTTTTGTCTCGTGATACAAAGGACTAGGTGTTTATTCACAATATTACTGTTTTCACTGTATTTTTAATCAGATAAATGCAGCCTTGGTGAGCATAAGATACTTTCTTTCAAAAACAAAAACTTTTACTGACCCCAAACTTTTGAATAGTTTACGACTTTGGCTTTACTCAAAACTGTGGAGAAAATGTCATCGTAATAATTAAACGCCTTTAAATGCTTGTACAATCTGTAATGTGATGCAGCTAGAAAAACACTTCATTTGAATTTCAAGCCTAAAGGGTGTTTCATGATTAATGCTGGATCAACAAAGCATTTTCTCGTTCCAGTCCTTGTAAACCAACTCTCAGGGTGTGTTTGCTGCTTAATGCCAGTGACGTGCAGCAAACAGTAAAACAAACACTTATTCAATTGTTTCAGCTGGTCACATAATAGCATGAATGCCTTTTGGTAGATCAGTTTAATTGAATCACAAAACATGTCATTGTTTAGACACTGATTGGCTGTATGTTCGGTTAACTTGCAAAGCTGCTTAGCAAAAAAGACAGTGGATGATATCTTAAAACAGTAGTTATTGATGAACAAATGACTCACAGCTGTGACAGGTCAGAACATTAGGCATGGGATTTTAATGTAAGCATCATCTGCGAGGCACAGTGCGTATATGCGTTTCTCCTACAGCCGAAGTCTTTTCAGATGCTGAGTAGCCCTGAAGAGGATCATTAGCATTTGAATGACAGGGATATTCAGTATCTGCCCTGTCTATGAATTTCCCAGAAACACTGATGGCAGCAGTTAGTCATCCGCCCGAATCACGCTGCTGGAACCAAAGGAACAGCTGCATTTTTTTGACTCTAATATGGTGTCACTCCCAGCAGGACGACCTTTTACCCATATTCTAAATGCACAACATCTGCATCACAGAAAATTTATGCGAAAGAGGTGCTATAGGTGCATAAGCTATAGAGGAAATGGAAAAAAAAGTGCTAAACTTCTCTTGAGGAAGTTATAATACAATTATGTTTTAATAAACAGTGGTTAACAAATGCATTACTGAGGTCTTGGTTTAGTAGACAACGCATAAATCATGCTGTTGTCTTGTTAGCTGTCACATGATGAACATATGACTCTATTGAATTTATTCTGTTTGGATCTTTCATGTTAAAGTTACTTGCCTTCATTTTCATTCATCAATATATATCAGAAACATTTTGATTTCCCATAAATGATGCTGAACTGTACAGTACAGTATTTTTATATCTACATTCCAGCTTCAGTTAGAAGATACCTCAGGGTGACTGCATCATAAAAGTGTCCACCCATTTATAAACTGTATCTGTGACTCAGGTTTAACACAACCTGTTTTGCTTTTTTTATTCAGAGGACTGGATTACAGGAAATTCTTCTGTGTGTTATTCACAGCTCGTATTTACAGTGAACACTGGCACATGAGCACGTCGCTTATGCTTACCAAGACTGCATTTATTTAAACAAAAATACAGTAAAAACAATGAAATTGTGAAATATTATGAAGATATTTAGAAAACTGTTTTCTACCTGAATATATTATAAAATGTAATTTATTCATGTGATGGCAAAGCTGATTTTTTTGCAAAGCCATTACTCCAGGCTTCAGTGACGTGTGATTCTTCAGAAATCATTCTAAAATGCTGATATGCTGCTCAAGAAACATTTCTTAATATTATTAATGTTAAAAACAGCTGCTTAATATTTTAGTGGAAAGCATGACCTGATTTTTTTTTTCAGGATTCTTTGATGAATAGGATGTTTAACGGGACAGTGGTCTTTGCTGGAACTATACTGGGGTAAGGTTATATGTGACTTTAAATATCCTGAACATGACTTCAGTCATAAGATTTGTACCGTCATACTGTGGTTATGTGTTTATGTTAGTGTGATGTTGAAGACTGTGTGAAACTATGTTTAAATTGTAACTACACCTGTTAAAGTGGCCCTATTTATGTATTTATAACACATAGATAACTACATGTTGCTTGCATGATAATAACGACATGAAAGATAAAGAAACAACAAAAAGATAAACTGAAATATACTATAAATGAAACATCTTTGCTTAGAGCAGAACTCAGCTACTCCAGAACAGTTTGTTCTGGGTGGACACTAAACCACATCTGGGCATGTATTCAGCAGTGTACGTGCTTGAAAGGAGAGCATTTTGGGACCATTCAGAGAAGGTTCTTCTGCCTCCTTGTGGTCAAATATAGAGGTCAACGTCCCTCAGCCCAAATCCTGTAGATCAGTACATGGCCTTCATCACCACCTCATTCAAACAAATGAGAACCACTGGAAGTAACACATTTCCTGTCTGGTTAGAACACCTATGGGGTTACAATGGCCAGCTGTGTATATTTTCTCTGACGTGCTTTCTGTATCTGTATCTCTTTATGGAACTATTGTGTTGTTTCCCCCTCGTTTTGCTTATATAACAAACACAGAATCATGGTCAGATACACAGTCAGATATATTCATTTGTAAGTCTTGCATATAGTGGAGTCTAAAGGTCTAAGACCAGCAGTGAAATTTTTTCATGTAATTATTTATTTCCAATAGAAAGAATAAAAGTTGAATAGAAATTGAATAGGAAAAAAAAATGTTTTAATGACAGCAGAACATGAGTTGCATTATCACAAGTTTGTGTAAAACCTGATGATCATATTCTTAATCTCAAATGTTTCTTATTCATTTAAATATTTCTAATCATAGTATGTTTTATTTATTTTTTGAAATACTAAAGCATTTTGTTTATTTACCATTTTCAAATTTTAAACCCAGATTCTTTTTTGTGACCTCTTTTGGACTCCAAGGGTCTTATTTCTAGGCCCATAAATTAATATTTAGCCACAGGCATTTTTCAGCGTAAAAAAGTGTAAAAAAAAAAAAAAGTGCAAAGTGTAAAAATCTTTCACAACACAACTGCAAAAATATAGTCATCCAGAAAGCAGTATCATGAAAATAAATTAATATACTTCTCAAGATTCCATAAGGAATATAATAAAAAAGTCCTATGAAATGTTTAATTTCATCAGTTCAAATTAAATAAAAGAAAAGAAAAAATACAGCTCTGATCATAAGTTTACATACCCCTTTTAAAGAGGATCATATAAACCTTTAAACAGGATAATTTGGATATTTCAGACAGTTTTGTCTTATGGAATATACTGTATGTAAATATCTGTTATGTCAAATAGCTTGGAGCGACTTTGTAATGTTGTGTCTCAGTTAACAGCTACAGACTCGGTCTGATTAATCAGCAGTGGACAGCAGCTTGGCACCATCGGGTTAGTTTAATATGACACTCCGATATGACAAGATGCAGCAGCTGTCATTTATTCACTTTCTGAACTTTTGCCGGCATCAGATATTCCCCGTGCCCTTTCAGTTATGCTGTTATTTTGGTTGAGCATTCATTCAGATCCTGCAAAGATGAGATACAAACTGACTTAAAATGCAGTCTTGTATTCTCATTCAGACTAAAGTATGCATGGTGCATAGCTGAATCTGTTAAACTCTAGAGACTTGGGAAGGACAGGATGTACATACTTTGCAGATGCATAAATGTCTTAACAGTTTTAAGCTGTGTGCACTGACACCCATACAAGTTTGGGCACAGGACCATATTATTGTTTTTAGACAATACAATACTTCTTTTTTGAATTTAAGAATTTTTTAATTTATGAATTTATTTTGAACAACAATATACTGGGACTTTGGGGAAAATTGTCATATGCTGATTGCCAAAACCAAAAGTGTATCATAATCTAAGGATGCATTTAATCTTTTTTTTTTCTTTCTATTAAATCTGATGCTGGCAGCACAGCACAGTTGGGTTTTATTGCAGCTGTTCATTCCCTCCTCCCAGACATTTAGTCATACATATGCAAAATGCTTTTTATATATGTTTCACTTCTGTCTCTCTCTCCATCTTTTTAAAACAATAAACCATAGGCCTTTTTAATTTCCTGTGACACATACAAGATTTTCTTTTGAGGAGTTGGGTTCTCACAGAACCAGTTTCAACCAGTTATTTCTTGAGAAATGACTAGCGCAACACATAATGCTTCTGAGTAAAGGCCCACACATATAATTTTAATTCTCACATAAATCAGATTAATGAATATAGGCTTTACATATCTGTAAACAATATTATTTTTCTTGCATATTCAACCCTGGATGCCCTGTCAGTGAATCAGGTTGCAGCTGGTTGTGTAACATTCCTGTCAGTGGAGTTTGATTGGAGTTCAGCATGTTATAAAACACTTTCTAGTTGGGACCTATTTAACTTTCAGAACATCTGCTATAGGCAACCCCCTGTGACTTTTAAAAATAAGCAACATAGGGAATTGTTAACCTTTCATCCCCTAAGGAGTCTTAGACAAGAGGCAAAACAAACGGAAAACTGGGAGCGTGCAGACAGTGCATTTTTCCATGATTTGTAAAGATAATATGCCACATGTCTATACATATTCCAGAGGTGGAAAGATGTTTAACTCTGTGGGAACTAGATGGGATGTACAGAAAATCTACCTCACATGTTGGCGCCTTTTTCAGAGAACCAAAGAATCTTTAGTCCAATGTGACATCTAACATCTGCTGGTTCTTCATTAAAGCTACCATGTTTCTATATCTATATTTACTTTATAGCATGTACTTTATCTTCTTTTGCACTGCCAACCTGAAATAGTTCCAAACAAATCCAAAGCAGAATAAACTGTCACGTCTCTGAGTAATGGAGTTTTGTTAATAAATCAGTGAATCAGTCAATTATTCTACGACTTACAAAAACAGGGACAAGCTGCGTCCCAATTCAGGGACTGCATCCTTGAAGGCTGCATTCCAGGCTGTCCCATTTCCCATTTCTCCTTCAAACGGTAAACTTGTAAACTGTAAAGTCGCTCATAAACTAGCTGTTGTACTTGCTAGTTTATAGGCGATATATTGTTTCATTCCAAAATAAATCAGTGTTTTGAAACAAATCTGTTGAATGGATGATTCAATGACTTTCACCACTAACTGGCATAACAAACAATGCATAACCTGCAAATCTCCATGGCTAATGCATTAGACTGACTGTCTGAAACACAAATACAGAAAAGTGGAGTGATACATACAGTATGGAAACTAACTGTTGTATAAAACATAATAAAGTCAACCTGATCTCATGACGAAAACGTACCTGTGGGAACTTTTTTTGCAAGATGCGAAATATGTACCGCCATGTATGTTTCATGACATATTCAATGAGAAATGTCCACTGAGTGGCGCTTAAAAGAGTGTTCGGTTTTCTTCCCTGGAACAGATGAACGGTGCGTTTTATGTGACGCTGGTTTTGTACGTGTCACCGCAGTTATGATTTGAAATGTCAATTGAGTGGCGCTAGAAGTCTAATGCTCCGTGACGTTTTAAAATAACGTACCATCTGATCTAGACCTAAACCTACCCAATAGTATGAACAAAAGCGAATGTGACAAAAAAACGCAATCACAAGCATGCCGTTTTAATTTGTTTTTCGATCTCTCATCTTTCAGCTCTTTCATCGTGATTCATGTTTTTTACGGGATTTGTACCAAAGGATTCCTCATCCTAAATCCAATTCCGTGCCGGCTGAGCTACCTAGCAAGATTGTTACGTCTGGAAAGCGAAACATATGGAGCTGTAATCATAACTTTGTACGAAAACGATTACAAACGCTTGATGTTTTACCACCTCTAGTGTTCATTTCTCTAGGAAACTGCAGTGATATGTACTTATTGGTACGTATTTCACGTCTTGCAAAAAGGTTCCCACAAGTACGTTTTTGTCATGAGATCAGGTATGGTATGGACAACTGTTCCATTACTGTAAGCATGAACTTTTCCCGTCAAAATCATGTTCACTGATGCCATTTTCAAGAAACTCAATGCTGAAAAGAAAAAAAATTAGGCCAAGAGCTACAGTTGATTCATGCATGAGTGCATGCTGTCTGCTTTGTCTAATGTGACAGCTAGTTATTGAAATACTGTAGTCTTTGTTTCCAGCCATGTTCCTTTTGGTGTCTAGTAACCTGAGTGCAAGAAAGTTTGTGTGTCAAATAACAAAAGAGCATGTGATTGACACACAGAAGTATATGGCATCCCATTATACCTGTGCAGACACTGTTACATAAGTGCAAAACTTATTTATTATTACATTATCACTCATTGTATTTTAATGCATAGGGTAGAGTTATGCCTAGAGTTATAAACTCTCAGTGACCTAAAGCAATAACAGTAAAATCTAGATAACAGACTTGTTTTCCACAGATAAAACCAGCGTTGTTGATTACGCTTTTTCTTTTTTGTAAGGCCATGTATTGTCTAATCAGGCTTGTTTGTGATTCGTAGGTCTCAACCTTAGCATGCTCACCATAACATCAGAAGTGCCCTTGAACCTTGTTTCACTTCTGTCACTGGCTTAGCTTGAAAAACATACTGATGTCGTCTTAAGACAAAACAAGAACTTCAACTAAAGGGCAGTGCGTTTGGTTCCTCGTTATAGTGAAAACAATGCAATAATAAGA
>JAUZSZ010000079.1:13895083-13908237 GCA_034780575.1 Labeobarbus marequensis | reverse complement strand
TTTTGCGAGGGAACACAAAAGTTTTGTGAGAGGACGCAAAACATTTGAAAAATATTTTTTATTCCCACCCCCTGAATTTTTCCCACCACAATGTCCCTTAAAGGGCTCCGTAGACTTCTAAGCACAGTCCATTGTTGCTTCTATCTAGTGGCATTTTTTTTATTTGGTGTCATGAAAAAGTATTTTAGTTTAGTTAAAATTTTTCCCAGTTATGGGAATTTTATTTTTATTTCAGTTAACAAAAATGGTTATGCTAGTTGCTGTGGTCAAAAGGTTCCATAGACTTTTCAGGTTCTGCAAAATGTTAATTTTAACAAAATAAGAAGGATCATAAAAAACCTCCAGGCTTTTGCCTTAACATCTTATTTATATCTGAACGCTTAATTGACCATTCGAAAAGAGCTTGATTGGCAGGAAAGTATTGTGATTCTGATGTTCATTCATGTTCATTTCATGCTTTAAGTAAATATGAAAAGACGATGGGTTCACATGTGTTGCTTGAACTGAGGCAATACAGTGATCTGTTACAACACATAAAAGAGCCACAAAATGGTATTTATTGTTTGAATTTCTTAAAAAAAGACAAAAATTTAAAGCTGAAACCTTGTTTCATACCAGAAGTAACCTGCTGTGTCTTGTCTGTCGGCATGTTGCCAGTTTTCTCTTTGCTTCGCCATGTGTTTTTTACTGCGTGAGAACATGATGTGTAATGTGAGAGAGGCATGGCTTGTCGGACATAGCAACAGTAACTAAGGAGGGTGGGTTTTTGCGAATGGTCAATTGTACAATTAAGTAAATTGTACATATTTTGTTCTCTGGGAAATATATAAGTATCTTATGTAGCTTCTGAAGAGTAGAGAAAAAAATGAAAAAATATGGTCTTTAAACAGTATAAGATGTATGAATAAATGGATCGATGGATTTATTGATTGATGTTAATTGATTGATTGATTGAGTTTTTTTCATTCGATCTAATTATTTTTTTCTGTGCTCTCTTCTAGACTCAGAATGTGATGTACGACCTGGTGTCAGAGCTGCAGGAACGCAGCGAGGAGCTGGACAAGCGTATTGGCACGTTGGAGGACAAGCTGGACGCAGTCACCGGCAGCCTGCAGGCTCTGCCCTGTCTGATCTCCCAAGCCATAACTCAGCAGCAGCAGGACCTCCTGGATGGCTTCGTGCACCGCTTCTGCCCTGCTTCGCTGGGCTCGGAACGCTCCTGGACACCCTCCAGACGGCGGCGCTCGCCCTCCACCGCCCCGCACACTTCTTCCGACAGCGGCTAACGCGGGCCTGGACCTGCTTGCCGCTTCCAAAGGTCTCAGACTTATTCACATAAGATGATCAAGCCGAGATTGAGGACTCGTGTTAATAAGTAGAGAAGAATTATCAAAATAGTAGATATATGGTTTATGTTTAGCCATTGTATGGCTGTTCAAGTTAGCTTTTTTGTAAAGCCCTCATATATTTACAAGACTGAGTTCAGGAAGCTGGAGTGAGTCCAGGAAACTGGTCCTTCAAACTGCGAGATCACAGGGTCCACGGGAAGGTGGGCCTGAGCAACGCCTGCCAGAGTGAACCAACACAGACCACAAAGGAGCGACGCACCCACGTAGAAGAGATTCACTGGTCCTGTAAGACATCTGTGCCAGGATGAGCACCGAGAACACGTCTGGGTGCTCTGCGATCGCTTCAGCATTCAGCTGGAGACGCAGGAGCACATGACCTTACTACTGAGTAGAATAATGCAGGAATGCCAACCTTAAGGATTCAGTTCCCTTGCTCCTTTAAGGGAAATTGGGTGCAACTAACCTTTTTTAGTTACATATTGGCATGTTATTTTTTTCAGTGCCTGAATGTATAGATTGTGGAGGGTTGTCCATTTACAAATTTTGGAGCGGGTTTTTGTACAATGTTAACACGAGCATTGCATTCCTTTTTCAGATACATTCCTTTCGAAGACATTTAACTCGTCTGTCATAACGAATACCATTAACTCTGTCGCAGTCTTCTCTTATTTTCCAAAGCCTTTCAATACTTCCACCAGTTAGGCAAGGAAGGAAGGAAAAAAGGAAAGAAATATAGGAAGGAAGAAATAAAAGAAGGAATAGTTACTACTCAAGATGGTAACACTTTCATTTTAACGAAATCTGAGCTTCCAGAAGTCTTCACATTACCAAGAGTCTGCGTTTTTGAATCTAAAATGACAGCACAGAGTGCTAAATGCTGTGGTAGGCACAAATGTATGACAGGACTGAGATTTAAACCTTGCATGTTTCAGTGCAATTGTGACGAATGGATTATGGATGGTTTTTCAGACGTATGTGTGTGCTCTTTTTTGTTTTATTTCATTTATTTTTTACACAGAGATTCCTTTTTAAAATGTTGGATAGTATTTTTAGAGTTGCAAATATAGCGGTGCAGTAATGTGGTAATGTACGTTTAATGCATTCCTTGTTCTACCTATAAATGAATTCCTCGACCAAGAGATTGACGAATCAGAGAAAAGTAGGAGTAATACTAAATAAATCACTCTGTAATCATGAGAAGACCTTCTCTGAGAGAATACATCTGATAGAGGAGATGGAGATGCTTATGGAAGACATTATTGTGGCTCACATTTGCACTTTTCAGAACATACCGTTAAGGCAGCTTAGAGCTCAAATCTGTCTCTCCAATTCACGTGTATTTTTCGGACATCTATGGTTTTAAATAATCACATAACTTTAAAGCAACTGACAATGTTATGTGTTTGATGGTGTAATTGTCACAGATTTAAAGCTAATGGTAAATGACTATGAGCCATCTTATTGAAACTTGCTTTAGAAAAGTTTTATTTTTATTCAATTGACTTCATAATTAAAATAAGATAAAAACAACAACAATAAAAAAAACCTATATAAGATCAGGAAAAATATGTGGTAGTAATTATGCGTGCTTGATTTAATATTTATAAATGATTTGATTTTTTAGCCTTTTATTTTGCAAGACATTGGATTCCTAACCAAAGCCTATACCCTTATCAACTTAAAAACTAATGTTTTATGACCACATAGAAATTAAGCTGCACACTCACTCAAAGAGACAGACTTTGTGCACATTTCACGTGAGATTGAAGCCAAATTCCCCCCAAACATTTTTAATAATGCATGTTTGCTTTTTCTGATTTGCTCATAAGACATTTGTTAAAAAGATTTCCATAATTTGGCGGCTTGATCACAACTCCTGTCCAACTTGTTTCAGTCTTGTCAATAGTATGTTTAGGTCTTATGTATTTCCAGTCCTCTGTTCTTGTGTACAAACGATGCCTAAAATTAGCAACCTTGCCAAACAACAACTTCATTTAAACTTAAAAATTCTCACAGCTTTCACTGTTGAAATATACTTGACACTTTTAGCACATTTTGATAAAACAGAGATCAAAGATGAACTGAGAAAGCTGGTTGTAACATTCAGTTCCTAATGTAGACAAAAATAGAAGGACTGGCTGCTTTACTATTCAAGCTGCTGTTGATGACCAAAATCAAGTGCAATTTAGATCCTGGTTAAAAATAATTGGATGTAGGATTGCATGGTTTTAAACAACATGACCATGACCGTTGTTCATGCCTTTCTCTCTCTTTCACTGTCAACACAGTCTAAATGTTGTAATGTGCCAATTATAATGTAAGACTCAGATGCCTTCTGATGTCAAACTGCATACACGAGTAGATGGGACACCAAATCACTAGAACGTATTTTATTGGACTACATGATTTTATTTTCTTTCTGATTTTTTTCCTAATTGCCTTTCTTCGTGAAATACCTGTGAATGATTAAACAGAGAGATGAACTTGCATTTTGTATCCTCCCAGGTTGACTGTACATAAAGGCATGGGTTATCATGGTCTCGTATGTTGAGATCCTCTTATTTTGTTTGCATAGAGATAGCCCAAGAAGCTACAGTGTGGACAAAATCTGCCCATGTTTCAGATAATAAATATCAAATTCTTGAGAATACACTGTGGCACTGTGATACTGGATGAGCATGTGTTCAAATGAGGATGAAAATATGAAATTCCTGTGAGTATCAGAGCTTCTTTCTGTGGATATGTGATATTAAAACACTCCCAGTACAATAGTTTTTAATTAACTGGGACAAATGTGTGAAAGTCTTGTTCTAGCAATTAAGTCAACACGCAATGCATTAGTCCTTTTAAAAATAAATATATATTCTTGATGTGCTGTTGAAGGAGGCAGACCTAGATCCTTTAGTGAGAACGTTGCAGAGGGACAGCTTTGAGGCAATCCCAGAAGAGTGAAGAAAATGGGCCACATCAAACTGCATGGTAATGACAGCATGTGAGAGTAAGACATATGCCCATTAACAGTGGAGCGGACTTCATAAACATTTAATTGAAAAGCAATGAAGATAAACCACAGGGAGCTATCTTGGGACAAAAACAGGCCTTAGGACGTTTTCCAAGGTGAATTCAGACAGGTATCATTGACAGAGCACAGGCTCATGATGACCATTGAAATGATCACAGATTTATGTTATCACAACTGAATACCAGTATTCTGGTCATTTGTGGTTCCTCAGATCATCAGGCAGAACCCTCTTTCAAAAAGGGCAGGTGTCCATAAGTTCCTAAAAAGTTGAAAGACTGTCAACCAACTGTCTTTCTTGAGACACCTGAAATACGTGTTGGAGCTCACTGAGCACATAATAGGACATTTAAGGGACCCTAAATAGGTTGACTAGAGGTTCCTCCCAGGATTTCACCAGTGTGGAAATTTGAGGAACCTAAATGTAGTATCTTTTGATTTTTTTAACGATTGAATTAATTGAATTGAATTTAAATAATTCAGTGACAAAGGCCATTTTACCAATTCAAACATGCAAGATGTCTGTATAATACATGTTTGTTTAATAATCTAATGAGTATTTCTTTCTTCTATTAGGTCTTTAGGTATTAGTTTTTGAGGCTGAATTTACTAGATAAACGTGAAATCAGTACTCTATTAAAATATTCATAGGTGTTCATCCACTTCATTTTGAGATAAAAGTGTTAGTACAACCCTTAAAATTCCTTTAAAATCAATTACTTTGTAGTAATTCAATGCAAAGCAACAGCAATGGATCTGCTTGTTTACATGAAAACTGTGTGATAATATTTCCTATATTTCCTGCTGACTACCAAAAAGACAGTTTATGCTTTTCTTTATAAGAGGAGTGAAATTATTTTGAACACAACACAGGTAACAAAATATGTTATCCATTTCTATTTGAATCGGTAGCTTGCCTGACATCTTTGCATGATGCTAGGCAATACTCCTCCACTGCCCTCTAGTGATTAGCTGGCGAATAACAGAATGAGGCTCGATGGCTGTAACTGACAAGGAATAAAGACTTTCGGTTAATGAATTCTGTGGTAGTTACATGTGGAATAAAATGAGCGGTTTTGGGTGATTTTCGTTTTGAGGGTTTTAGGGATGTTATCAAGCACAGTTTCTGTGGGGAAATGTTGGCAGCGGATAGCTGAATGCCAGCCTGTGCCTGTCACCAGACTCGGCCTCTGGAGGTTTAATGTTTAATCTCTGCTCGGGCTTCCTGCTACAGCGCCTCTGACTCGCTTTTATCAGTCTTGTTTTTACTTTGTGAAGCCATTTTACCACAGCCATACTCGTTAACAGCAACCTATTCTGACAACAAGGTGAGTGTTTTTGTGTTTGCCATGGTGCTATTCGTCGTGTTTTCATGGCTGATTATTATGTTTTACTGAACAAATGCTTAGAAGAGCAAAGTTCAGCTTCCTTGTGTATGAATATGTTAATTACTGTACTTGATGAACTTTAAAAACAAATGCAACTTTTGACAAAACCTGCTGAAAAGACCAGATTTAGTTAGCTGCTAAACCAATGACATTTTGCTGAATAACCAGCTTCCAAAACACAGGACAGACTGGCAACCAACTATGCTAATATCTTTTATAAAAGATTTTTTTTCAACAGGGATATCAAATTAAAATATTTTTCTTTTTATTAACAATTCTAATGAATTTTAAATACTTTCGAGAAATGGACAGTGATATTAAAAAACATCTTTGTCTCATACAGCTACTAGAGCCTGATTTTTTTCACCAGCTACAGTAAAATGATTGACCTTGGCAGACCATATTCAGATGATGTCTCATCTTCACAAAGTGAAGATTTCAACAGAGCACATGCAGAGGAGGATCCTTCAGAAGTTCACAATGATGACAATTCTGAGGACTCAAACTACTCCCAGAGCCGTTCAGCCAAGCAGAAGGACAACAAGGAAGCTGAGAAGACGGATAAAAGTGCCTTTCTGAAATCTTGGACTGGTGTGTTTAAGAATTGGAAGAAAACTGATTCTGAATCACATTCAACATCCTCAGGGGGAATTAAAATACTACCCAATGGCACAAGATGTAGTCCGCCTGTTTCTCCATTGCTGAACAGAAAACATTGGGATGCGCTTACAGGTGACCTCAAGCCAGACTTCCCCCCAGGTTCAGTGGGATACAAATATGACACACTTGAATCTGAACTGACCAGTATCCATCCGGCAGAGTACTACGCTGAGAAGTTAGAGGTGTACCAGTTAAAATACTCCTACCTGAAGTCTTGGCCCGGCCTTTTAAGACTGCTTGCTGGCCTTCAACTTCTGTTCGGTGGGATGGTTTTCGCTTGTGTGTGTGCGTATATTCAAAGAGACAGTGAGTGGTCCAACTATTACAGACCAACTTATGGATTCACTGGTGCACAAGGATACCGTTACAATGGCCCCTTGACAGCCTTTGTGTTGGTCATTGTTGGACTCTCATGGTTGCTGACCGTTATCCTGCTGGTTTTGGGATTAACAATGTATTACAGAACAATCCTGCTGGATTCCAAATGGTGGCCTCTAACTGAGGCGGTTACGAATCTGGTCCTTTCGCTGCTGTACATGGCAGCGGGTATCGTCTACGTGAATGATCTGAATCGTGGTGGGCTTTGTTTCATGACGGTCGGCATCAACCCAGTCCTGTCTAGTCTGTGTCGTGTCGAGGGGGGTCAGATGGCTGGGACTGCGTTTATATTCATTAACATGGTCATGTACTTGATAGACTTCCTGGTGTGCCTTAAAATGTGGAGGCATGAAGCTGCCCGCTGTCAGAAGGAGGCCATGACAAGCCAACTGAACAGCCAGGTAAATGCGCATTTTACATTACCTCCTAAACGTTTAGAGTCAGAAAGTTTTTTTTCTAAGAAATTAATACTTTTATTTAATAAGAATGCCTTTAATTGATCAAAAGTAACAGTAAAGACATGCATAATGTTACAGAAGATTTCTATTTCAAATAACTGCAGCTCTTTTCTATTCGTCAGAGAATCCTCACGAAAAAATCTTTAAAAAAATATTAAGCAGCACAACATTGACAATACGAAGAACTAGAATATTAGACTTATTTCTGAAGGATCATGTGACACTAAAGACACTGAAAATCCAGTTTTGCCATTATAGGAATAAATTAAAATAGACGCATCATTTTAAATTGTTATAATATTTCGCAATATTACTGTTATATAATATTCCAGCCTTGGTGAGCATAAGAGACTTTCAAAAATAATAAAAAATCTTAACAAGCCCCAACCTTTGAAAGGTAGTGTGTTTATTTCATGAATTAGAATATGAATTCTTTGGTTCTTAACTTCAAAAAAAGTTATAATATTGATCACAAGGTTTTTGCTTCACTTTTAACTACAGACAACACTAATGAAATTCCCCGTTTCCACAAAATTCTCACTACTGTTATCAAATTGTACTAATTGTAATGGCTGTTATCTTACAGTTACAGCAGCAGACTCTGGAATCCACATCCAATATGGGCAGCTCCTCGACTAGATCCAAGAAAATTTCATTCAGAGATGAAATGGATCAAAGCTCTGTGAATGAGAGCAGACTGCCTTATGTCTCAGAGAGAGCTGAAGAACGAAAGATTTTAACTGGAGCTATTCCAACAGGACACATTCCTAAACCCAGAGTCGTCGCTGATTATATTATGTTAGTATACTTCATGGTTTATTTTTGGTCTAACAAAAATAAATGATATAGGCCACAAACGTAACAGGTGATGGTTATATTCAGTAGGTATTAACCCATTTAAGCCCCTTGAAGGATCTAGAAAGGCTCTTTTTTTCATCTGTAAATATTTTAGGTGACTATAGATGGTTTAAAACCAACTGCTCTACATACAGACAACCTTAGAAAGGCCTTTGAACAGCTTGATGGATAATGTGTCATTTGGTGTTTGATTCATGCTGTTTCTGAGTGTTTACTGTGAAATGCACCTGAATGATGGGAAAAACCCTTATTATCTCAATCCTTGATCATCTTTACATGAGCAATGTGGTTAAAAATTGCAAAAGAACCACACGGTAGGTCTATAGAAAATACCAAATTGCAAAAAGATGGATGTTAATGAGTTAAAAGATTTTTTACATTTATTTTTTACAGAAAATATCCTGAAATTCATTCAGTAGAGGACAGAGAGCAATACAAAGCAGTTTTTAATGACCAATACCAGGAGTACAAGGAACTGCACAGGGAGATCACAGCCACTTTAATGAAGTTTCAGGAATTAGACAGCATGATGAGCCAACTCATCAATAACAGGAGAAACCCTGAGGTGAGACGTGATATTGGAGTCATTTACATTGCATTTGTATTACCTTTTATTAGACTATTCAAACAAGTTGTTTCAATTGTTTTGGTTGTTATATTTAGGAGAGTAAGAGAATCAATGACTTACTGAAAACATATGATCAAAAAAAGAATGTAAGTCACCTCTTGAACTAACCCACCTTAAACTGCTACAAAGTGAGATACAAGAGATGATTTATTTTTTTCAAATGTTGTTCATTTTAACTTCTTATGTGCTTCCTTAAGGACCCATACTTTCTGGAGAAGAAGGAACGGTGTGAATATCTGAAAGGAAAACTAAGCCACATCAAGATGAGGATTCATGATTTTGATCGAAATTTCACTGCAAAGGACAGCAATTCCTAAAAAAAAATTATTTTTATTGTAAAATTATGGGGCCTTCTTTTTTGTCTTTTTTTTACTGTAAAAAACAAATGACGGCAATATGGCTCAAACTAATCTATAAACTTTCACAAATCATGTATTTTTATTTTCAGTATTACACTTTAATTGTTTTTGTCAGTTTAAAATTGTAATTAGGTGTGTATATATATATATATAAACATTACAAAATGATCCTACTTTTACTGAAACAAAAACAAGTGAAATCAGACTTAGACTGTAACTTTAAAGCACTTAGAACACTGTTAGAACACTAACTATCATTAACTCAGTTTCCTGTTCACCTTAACCTTCGACCTACTAAAGAGCCAATAAGACTGATTGTGTCAGTAGCAACGAGTTGGATCGGGTTTAGAGTTTCAGACCCAGGTGAGCAGCAGCTGTCACAGGTATTCACATCAAATGGATAAACTCAAACACTAAACCATTCTTGACAGAAAACTGTCAAGCTTAGAAAAGCGGGACCAAGGCGAACAAGGAAAAGCCCAGTGGATGTCGTGTTACGGTAAGTTACGTAATGTTTTATTTATTTACCACAAAATGATAGAACGTTTTAGGCTGGATTATCAACGTAAAAGTGCAAAACACCGACATATTGCAGTATTTTTTTAATCTTCCTGTGTCAAATCATACCAATGTTTCATGTGACTCTAGCTGTCAGAAACCAGATGAGATATTGTGACAGTTATATACTCAGACCAATCTAAAATAATATCTGTTTATTTTCAAGAGGAAAGTTGTTAAATTTTATTCATGTAAAATATACAAAAAAAAAAAACTTTCTCTTTTTTTGGGAGAAAAAAACATCCTTTTTTCTTTATTCTTGAATAGCTGTCCCATCAACATGCACCTGTGAGGCTGTATAAAGTTTGCTAGGTTGATTTTTCAGCTCTTGAATTATTTATTCGCTCTTTTCAAGTTACCACAGGTGTGCAGCTCACCCTCTCTTTAAAGCATAATTAACTAAGAGGATAGGGGTTTTTAGAAATATTCCTGTTAGCAGTGCATCTCTTCACCTCTTTTATTCACATATAATGGCTGTAACAGAAATGTGAATAAGAAAACTTACAGCATGGAAACCCCAAATGACTGCATCTGCTCATGTTTCTCTGAATTATTCAAAGCATCTCATCTGAATTGCAGTAGCCTGATGAAGGGAATGATGTTTAAAGCTGGACTCCAGAGTGTGAATGTTGTTTGTGCTATAAAGAGGTGTGTTCAATTAAGAGTTCTGCGCTAATAATTGTATGTTTGTAATCCCAGGGAACAAATGTAGTGATAAAATGTATAGTTTAAATGCAATGAAATCTGATTAGCCAACGGTTCTGTTTGTGCATTCGAGATTGTCAGTCTGTGTTTTAGTGGAGGTTACATTTCTGCAGGTTACATTGGTAATTGGACAAATGACTGTCTTTATGGCTGAGTCATCAAATGATACATTCAAACAGTTCTTTCAAACTCACTAATTAGTTCAGGAACAAAACAGGCGATAATTTTTATGAGTGAGACATTGAATCAGTCTTTAAACTGATTTGTACAGAAACACTGACTGATTCAGGAAGGCTATGTACTGCTCTGTATGTGATGATTAATTATGCTTGTTGGCGTGAACGTGAAATGTTTTTTTTCTGCATAGCAAAAAATGGACAAAACGTTATGTAAAAGCAATATCATTTGCAGTTGTCCCATCTGTGTTACTCTATTGTGGATTTTATTGGAACACTGTACTGACCATTCAGAAGCGATGACTGGACACCAGAACTATTCTATATATTTTTAAAAATTATTATTAGATGTATAATTAAGACTATGTGAGTGTTAGTTGAAGGCAGCACATGAGTGTTGAGTGGCAATGTTGTAGTCTCAGTGTTATTTTAGGACTATCATTGGTTTTATTATTATTATTAGTTTTTTAATTAGCTTTTTTATATTTTCCATTTGCATTTTAATTGGTGTAAAATTCAGAAATTTTGCTATATGCTTTTTGTCATTGTTATTTCTGTAATTTTATTATTTGACTATTTGGCTATATTTCATTTATATTTTAGTTTTAGTCATTTTAGTACTTCAATTTAAACATATTCAATTTAATTATAATTTAATTATATATATATTTTTTTTACAACAGCAGTAAATGGTTTTCTCAACACGATTATAAGAGTTATACTTAACTTGTCCATATCATTTTTAATGATTCAAACAAATGACTGCAGCTCTTTGTCTGAAAATGATGTATGGTTTTGACTTCAGAAATCTATATCTGTTCCTAGATGATCTCATGATCTAAATTTTGCCATTTCTTTTTTCAGATTCCCTCATGAATCATGTATGAAACACAGCAGTATGACAGTCCACCACAGTACAGTCCACACTACATTGCCCCATCAAATATGTACACATCCAGAAGTTTCTACTCTCAAAGAAGCGAATATGGCTTATACTCTTCAGTGGCCGATGCTCCTCAAACAGAGGGAAACCCTCAGCACTTCTACAGATGGTTCTCACCGCCTGGTATTGTGAAAACGATGGAGGGACTGACTGCTCTGCTCTGTTTTGTTATTTTCGCCTGTGTTGCTTCCACTCTAGTTTGGGATATGCATGGATACGAGGGCAGCATTGGGGCCTACGTTGCCGGATCTGGGGGCTATGGGATGGGGTCTGGGTACTATGGAGGAACCTATGGCTATCAGAGTTCTTATATGACACCCTACTCAGCAAAGTCAGCCATGATCTCGATGGCAGCCCTTAATTTCGTAGTATCTTTAGCCATCCTAGTGGTTAGTTTCTCAAAGACATGGTGTGTGCATGGAAAAACGTTTTACCTCACAGTTTTGGTGGTGGATGTGGTTCTGGCAATTCTCCAGTGTATTATAGACATCATATTCGTCATTGGGGTGAATCCCATGGCCCAGAGTTCACAAAGCATCATGTACAACCCCATCCTGATGATGTGTCAGACCTCATTAGGGACTCCCAGCATCAGCGCTGGAGTTGGAACAGGCTTCCCGGGTGCATATCCATCCTTTAATCGATATCTCTATCACTACTGCTTCATGGATCCTGAGGAGGTCAGTATGGCAAGACATACACTCTTAAAAATAAAGGTTCTTTACTGGCCTCCATGAAGAACCTTTAACATCAATAGAACCTTTCCATTGCACTAATTGTTCTTTAAAATGAAAATAGGGGCTTCAGACTAAGAAAAGCATGACCGAAAGGTTTTTTTGGGGAACCTAAAATGTTTCTTTGGTGGCATTGCTTGTAAAATCTACTTTTGGAACCTTGATTTCTTAGAGTGTAATTCTCACTTCCTACTTGCTCTGTACCTGTAGTTTCACTGTAACATTAATCATTTTAAATCAGTGTTTTCTTCTTAATTTAGGCTGTGGCTCTGGTATGTGGGCTGTTTGTCATGATTGCCCTGGTTGTTGCAGCCTATTTTGCCTATAAGACTCGAAGCAAAATATGGCGTCATGGCAAACCTAATATCTACTGGGAGGAACCCACCTATCCTCAGAACAGACAGGAGCCAGAATTCACAAATCTGGGTGAGTTCATAAGTGGTGGTTCAGATTTATTTAGATCATTTCTATTGACATTTAAATTTTCCTGAATATACATGCTCAGCATGGACAAAGGCTACATTTACTTCAAAAGCATATATATCAACTGCAGTGACATTGTGAAATATTGTTACAATAAAAAAACTGTTTTCTAATATATTTTAAAAAGTCATTTATTCCTGTGTTGGCAAAGCTGAATTTTCAGCATCATTACTCCAGTCTTCAGTGTCACTTCAGAAATAAATCTAATATGCTGAATTGTTGCTCAAGAAACATTTCTTATGAAATGTTTTGCCCTCTCAGGGTGACTTACTGTAATTTGCTAGTCTCTACCATGGTAAGGCCTTGTTTAGATGTTGTACTGTAACAATAATTCATTGTACTTATCCATTTTGGAAATTGCAAATGCAGTTCTACAGAATCTACAGGTCCTTCTCAAAAAATTAGCATATTGTGATAAAGTTCATTATTTTCTGTAATGTACTGATAAACATTAGACT
>JAUZSZ010000079.1:13734249-13748703 GCA_034780575.1 Labeobarbus marequensis | reverse complement strand
TGAGTGGTTTAATCCAAATCTTCTAAAAAGACATGTTCGCTTTATATGATGAACAGAATTTCATATAAGCTTTTATTTACATACATACAAACATTGATCAATTACCATTACAAAAATCTCAATGTTAAACATTTGCTCATTATGTGTATTTGTGTCTTTAAAATAGGCTAACTTTCAAAAGCTTACAGCACAAGGAAGCATGATTCAAACTGAATTGAATTTACCAAAAAAGACAAGTACACAGTCAGTAATAAAATTATAAAACAAATGACCTCAGTTTAGTTGAGGTATTCAAAATATGACAACACTGAATTTTTTTAAAGCAGTGATTAAAGAGACATTTATGTTGTTGATTTAGATAAATGGATGGCTTTGACCTTTAATGTCTGTACAATGCAGTGATGCAGTTAAACAGACTAGAATATTTATATGTACAAATCATACAAATATCCCATTCCGAAACATTTCTAGCATAAACTTACATTGTAAAGAAATTAAAGTTCCATCTTTGATTGCTGAAGACTTTCTGGTGCATTTCACTTACAGCCAATAAAATTCCCTATAGCATTTACATCGGTCAGGCGTGGATATAATGTATTCTGAATTGTTGATAACTTTTGACAAAGTTTAATCTAGGAGCAAAGATGAATAATTTCTACTTTAAAAGCACGGAGAGATCGCGATTGCACACAGTCTGAGTGCGCACAAGCAATATCGGAGTGAGAGGACAGGCAGTTAATTTGTGTAAATCAGGCCTATTTGAGAGCTTGCATCCAGTTTTCTGCGATTACATGACTGTGCTCTCATGTTACAATAAAGTGCTCGCCACATTTGCACGGGAATGATTAAAATTATGCGGAATACCTGCAATCCCGCGTGGATATTCAAACTCTGTAACTGACAGGAGGCGATGCGTGTCAAACTCACTGTCGGAGAGGAGAGAGACGCAGCGTGTATCGCTGTATAAACGGTAGATACTGTGGAAAATGAGTAATGGAACCGTGTCAGATATTTCAGTATTGGTATCAAAATATAGATATTTATGATAACACTACCATGTAGTTTGTTTCTCCAAACTATGAGTCCATAAATTACGCTGAGCTCCCTCACTGTCAGCTCTTCAACCCTGCTGCAGCGGCGGCTTTTCCCGGTTCAGATATCAGGGCATTTATTGGTCCGTTTATATTCGGATATCTTTATTGGCTACTGAAATGCCGTCAAAGGTTTGAATATCAGTTCAAATCGTGGGCGTACTCAGTAACGAACTATGATTTAAAAGTAACGAAGTAGATTATTTTGCTAAATTTGTACTTAAGTACAAGTAAAAGTACAGCTTTAAAAATATGCTCAAAAAAGTACAAGTACCCAGAAAAATTACTTAATTACAGTAACGTGAGTAGTTGTAATTCGTTACCCCCACCACTGCTATTTGGGCATCAGACCAGATGACATTGTAACATCAGACTGTCCGATGAGACGTGATACTCTTATAGTTTCCAGTCTTTTATGCGAAAATGCATTTGAAAATCCCCTGAATGTAACCTCATACATTTATGACACTCTTTTAAAAATAGGCTGCGAGTGTAAAAGAGCACCAAGTGTTGTGGAAGGACGGAATTCCTCTATTGTGTTGTTTATCCGGTTCTGGAACATGATTAAAGAGCGTTAATATAAAAAAAAATATAACAATAATTGGCTTAGTGCAGGACTCCCTTTATTTTTGTAAGTGGGTGTGTCTCTTTCTGCTGGTTTCCTGTTACACTGAACCTGAGTTTCCTTTTAGGAGCCACGCTTGAGTAAACAGTTCAATGAATTTTCCTTCTTTTAATATATGCTATAGTGGTCTTAAAGATATACTGACAGGTTGAATTGTCTTTATTGTATGGATATGCTCTATTTTAAGAGTTTAGGTGGGCCTTTTCCTGTCTGCCAAAGCTGGAAGGGTTTGTCTACGTTTTGGATTAGGTATTTCCTATTATAATTTACTCATAAAGTAATTTGGGTTTTCTTGATGCTAAAAAGATATTTCTAAGGAAAGTTATAGTTTAGTTCGAGAGCAAAACAAGAAGCAGCAATGAGCAGAAGGATAGGCTACACATCACTTTTAGACACACACCAACTTCCTGTTTTAATTTAGCAGTAAGGTGGAAATTGGGCAGTGACTTTCAGTTTCCCCCTCTAGCTCTATAGATTGAATCCACTGATATAAGTATAAAAGCCTTGAAAATAGATTTCATTGGTTTTTGCTGGGAGCAGCACTGCAGAGGTGATGACATTTAGAAAAAGAAAAACATTTTGACACCAGAGAAACACAAGGAAATGTTGATCCTCTTTCATTCAGTCAGATGAGACTTGTTTCATAAACTTCAAGACTTATGAATTATGTGAAATAATTTATTCAGTGTGAATTTGATTATACGTTAATAAGAGAAAAAATCTGCACAAAAATCAATTTATAGTAAGCTAACAATGAATATTCCTACTTAGGATTGCAATAAATTACATGTTATAATACATATGAACATTCCAAGCTATACTCTTTCTATATACCACATTCCTATAAATATCTTTCTAGCTTACTACTAGATGTGTTTGGCATGAACCAACTGATTATATATGTATTACATATGTGTATTTCAATACTATTTGCACTAGTGATATGGATTATGATCAAAATGTATTTTCAGTCATAAAGTGTCTAAATCACATTGAACACATTTGACCCTTTTGCCAAACTGAGGATTATATATTTAGAGTGATAACATATTCTCAAGAGAAAATCTGTGCAGTGGATGGCCTGAAAGATATAAACACATGCTTTCAGTCATGTAAACTACTGGCATGTTATTCAGCACTCTGAGGTATTTCAGCTACAAGAGATGAGCTTGGGGTTCCTCTACCTGAGATATAATTTCCAAATGGCCATTTAAACCGTAATAAATCATACTCCGATGGGACTTCCCAGTGTATTGCTAAAATATGTCCAAGACTTCCAAACAGACAATCAACAATTCAACACAAAACCACATTGTTAAAAAAAAAACTGATATGCTAATACAAATCATTACACTGACACCTCAAAATAACAAGTGAACACTTTTGTAAAATAAATGTTAGGTAGGTAAAAACAACAAGTATCGTTAGTCCAGCTAACACAAATGTATCAAACTACAGGGACATTAATGATGCCTCTATGTTAGACTTTCTGAGGTAATTGGTATGAACCTGAAGTAGAGGGTCTTCAAAACATCCTGCCAACTTTGTTGTGGTCCATCAGGATGCATGCATTGTTTTCCACTTAGATGCTGAACAAAAGTTTCAATCTTAACACCCAGGATTAGAACCATGCCGTTTTTGGATTGAGGAATCATCCTCTACATGATGCTTCACTGGCAATGATAGGCGTCTTGAACACTCCAAATCTAACCTCAGTCCCGCTTGTGGATGGTGAACAGTTCCAATAGGCTCTGCATTCAAAAAACTATAACTACCTTGATCAGCTATGACTATTTGTTGGTGATCAGTGTGTGCTGTAAGATAATCAGGGACATTTGCTGAATTGTGGCCCATGCTATGTGGCCATCGTCCTGTATAAGCCCCAGAAGGAGTCTCAGAGGAGGGTAAGGAAGAGTCCAGGAGCTGGAGCTCCATTGCACCTGACAGACTTTCACTGGACTTTATGGGTCTTTCAGCAAAGTCGTGGGGATCAAGTATCTGGGAAAAAATCCAAAAGAATGAATTAAAGACTCATATGAGAGATTTGATAAAAATTGATGACAGTAAATTGAAAGTTTGTGAAATACCTCAGAGAGAATGGCTGGCGTTCCTGTCTCTAAAGGGTTGACAGGATGGACCAGTTTCTGGCCTGGTTTGGGTGGATTTGGAGCTGCTTCTATAGGGGACGTCACAGAGCTGTAGGCTGGTGGAATCAGCACCATCTGCCTCTGAAGCAACTGCATTATGGCCCCCATGTCTGTTGACATGCGCTTCTCCAATCTTTGAAAAAAACAAGACAACAAATACAGCTCTAAGTATATGTATAAAGAGTAAAGGATGCCAAGATAACAACAATACTGTAACATGATCTCACCGGTGAAGCTGTCTCTGCATCATTTCCAGTCTATTCTCTACCTCAGAGCAATGACGATGGGTAACACTGTGCAGGACAGTATTTGAGGCCACCGAAGATGAGGGTAAGGACATGCTGTGGCTGGGTACTTCCTGGTACTGATGGCCACGACTTTCCCCCCAGAAGCTGAAGATGTTAGAAACCCCAGAAAGAGCACCTAATTTAAGATAAGGGTAATGTCAAAATTGTGCATTCACTGCAAGGGAAGAGTTCACTCAAAAGTTAAAATTTGGTTGTTAAACTTATACACACTCATGTCATTCCAAACATGTATGAATTTTTTAAAAATATCCTAATGACTTTTTTAGTCTTCTGGAGTTATACAATAGCTTTGTGTAAAAGACAGACTTAAATTTAAGTTGTTATACAATGAAAATTATGACCACCTTTTGAGAGATCAGGAGAGAAGTAGCGATGTCTGTTTGAATGAATGAATCTGTTTGTTCAGTTCATATAACTAGCCCGAATGATTCATTCATGAATCATATCAGGTTCTTGAGTTCTCACTGACTTAATGATCTGGCCTTATGGTTAACAGCTCACTGGTCTGAAAGATTATCAGTGAATAATGACTTATATTCATGGATATGAGCTGCATGGGCTACATTTGCCATGTTTTGCAATATTTTTGTGGTGCTCCTGCATCCTTTTGGAAGCTTGAAACCTTTAAAACCTTTAGACTAAGAGTGAACACTACCTTTGTTATTTTATTTTTCGCAGAGGAGAGAAACTTACACAGGTTTGGAACAACATGAGGGTGAGTAAATTTTCATTTCCTATAAAAGGTTAGCTCAGCCAAAAAAGAAAATTCCATCATAATTTCCTCAACCTCATGTTGTTCCAAATCCATAAAATTTTCATTTATCTTTGAAACACAAAAAGATACTTTAATGAACTTTGAAAGATTTATGTTCCTCCATTGAAAGTTCACTCACCCAAAACTTTGATACTTCAAAAACTGTAATGGAAATCCACATAAATCAAACGGTTTAATCCAAGTCTTCTGAAGAGACACAATCATTTTATAAACAGATTTAATTAGATTTTTATTCACATAAAAATATTGATCAATGCATACATACAGTGCATCTAATATGGCAAAACGGAAGCTCAAACATGCTTGCCTGACATGCGAGAACCAATGATGTTTGTTCTTGCGTGTCAAGTAAGCATGTTTGAGCTTGTTGTTTGCCAAATTACCAAATTTTGCCATATGTTCCATATGTTAAATATATTAAGTTTCTACAATAGATATAGTAGAAACTTAATTTCCTGTAAAGCTGCTTTGCAACGATTTGTATTGTGAAAAGTGCTATACAAATAAACTTGAATTGAATTGATTTGATTTGAATAAAAGATTTTAATTCTATTCATCATCACGGTTGTATCTCTTTAGAAGATGAACTTGGACTGCTGAATTCATATGTATTTCTTTTATGATCTCTTAATAAAGTTTTAAGTAATGGGGGTTCAATGGAGGGATAAAAATCCCCCAGGGTTCATCAAAAATATCTTCATTTGTGTTTCAAAGATGACGGAAAGTTGAAGGGTTTGGAACGACATGAGGGCGTAAATGATGACAACTTAAGTTTTTGGCTAAACTAACTCTTTAACTGAAAATTAATCCAATTATCTCATTCAAATGAACAAAAATGTTCATTCTTTTCCTTAATTTTTTCCTAGTGCACTTTTTTCAGATAGGTAAGCTAATACACAACACTTATATAATTCACCTACTGTAAATTAGACAGTAAGCCAGATTTAACAGGAAAGAGGTCACAGTTCACATTATCAGAATCCTACCTGAAAGTGCATTGAAAGAGCTGCTGCTGTTGTGGTTCTTGTCTCTATTAGCATTGCTGACACCAGTGATACAGCTCTGAGAACAGTCTACCGTCGCACTGGGCCGTCGGGTCTCTTCCTCTTCATCACTGCTGGACTGGGAGGCAAAAATGTCTGAGTCCCGATGAGCACCTTGTCTGTTCTCATGGTGTTTGCTTGAATTCTGTGTTCGTAAAGCTGTCCTATTGAGTTTTTCTTCAGTGTTCTCTGTATCTGCTACTAAGAGAAATTGCAGTAGAAATGAAATCCTAGAATCTGAAAGAATCTAGAAGCTATGACACAGTGTTTGCTCTTACCTTGTGGGACAGAGTTTCTTTTGGACTGGAAGAACAGCTTTGCACTTCGTGTGTGATGGTCAAGACAGCAATGGTCAGAATCTTCAGTGTCACTGCTCATTGACCCAGCTTTAGTGTTAGTCTGTTGAGAAGATAAAAGACAAATGTTTAAAAGCACGCTCATTTGGTTACGTATGATTAAAATTACACAGACATGTGCGAGCTTACATCTCTCAAGTTGAAGGTGATCTCCAGGTTGCTCCAGAAGTAGTCTGAGAACTCTGGATACATGTCCAAGACCTCCAGTATATCATCTCTGTGGATTTTATGCAGGTCACAGTACGTCAGTGCTCTCACATCAGAACTTGACTTTCCAGGACGCGCATATAAGTTAATGGGCTCTCCGAATATGTCGTTCTTGCCTGAGGATAAGCCAAAGGAAGAGATATTGAGTCCCATAATGCATCTTTCCTCAGTTAAAAGATATTAAATACTTTGAATTTATACTTCCACACAATTATATTTTTGCAATATATGGCAGAAACAGTTAAAGGGCTGGTCACACTAAACACTAGTGCAGAGTGTGACGTCATACCACGACTGTTGCAGCATCTGAAGAAATTCTGCATGCTCAAAGTCTAGTGTGACCTTGGCTTAAGAGTAGTATGCAGTATGCTAGTATGTTATTCCAAATTCATGCTTAGAAAACAGAAGCTTTTTATGCATCAACAACACATGGCGCTGTGTGTCATTAAAAGAAACCTAGCACCAAAAATAATAAAATGTCCACAAGATGGAGCCATACAACATCAGCTTTCTCATTTCTCCTGTCTCAAATGCACTCAAAGTGCATACTTGAAAATAAAAGAAAATAATTTATGTGTGATGTTCTATTCTGTATTAATAAGTGCAGTCATTCTGCAGTCATAATCCATAAAATGAATCACAGTCAATTAAAAATTAATTCATTTTATTGTTTTTCCTCAAGTTTATATATCTAAAAGTATTCTGAAAATGAAAATATATTCTTTATATGTGAAAATATATTCATATTCATATATAAAGTTGATCAGAACTGTTGCAAAACAAAAATTCACATATTCAGCATGCTTCTGTTTTTCAAATAAAACCAAATAATCAAAACATTAGATGAAGTCAACAGACCCACACATATATTGGTTGAAGCTCATGTTCATGAACTGTAAAGATGTTTAATCTAACTGAACACAGCGATTCATGGAGGACATTTTTCTCTAATTTTTTAAAGCACACTGCCATATAAAACTGTGTGTGATCGCCTAAATATGTATATAAATTGAGTCAGATTATTTTGACCTCAGCACTTCTCGCTTACCTAAAATGGCCACTACAACATCTCCCTTCAAGATCTCAATGGAGCCACGAGAAATGAAGTATAGTGCTGAAATGACATCACCAGTGTGGACTAAGGTGTCTCCAGGTGGAGCGTGTGTAGTCTTGAACTTCATACCCAAAGCACGTAAACAACCTTTGGTGGAGCCCTTGAAAGCTTTACAGTTCTGCAGCAATGTACGATTCAGATGCAAACAGATGTCTGCCTGTAAGCACTCTGGGAACCCCTTTAACACCTGGAATGTGATAAAAACACAGGTTAATGTGATAAATGGTACCACGTTATGTGCTCTGTCATGTGTGTATGCAAAAGTGGAAAAAATAGAGTACGCCCAGGTATTCACAAGAGGGCTATTCTGTATGTGACTCTGTGACTCACAGCATTCATGTCAATGCCGTTAGTGTAGGACCAAGCGTGCTGAAAATACTCCTCCAGCCTTTGCCTGAGTGGGTTGGGGATCTGGTGGAAACGGATGAACTCCCGAACCCGCAGCATCTGAGTGTGGTAACGTGCGGTGCCAGAGTACAGCCTCTGGATGATGGCTGACACATTTCCAAATATGCTAGCATACATCAGCGCTGTGAAGAAAACAACATACAAACATTTGCTTTCAGAGCAGTGTGTTAATCCACTCAGAAAAGATTGAGCCACTTTAGTCTTCAAAATACCCCAAAAAAGGCATGTCTACTAAACATGTTTACTGGGAAGTTTACTATTATTGGTGCTTTATCAGTAGGGCCTTTATCAAACCGTAAAAAAAATTGTTTTTAAACCAAAGACACCCAAATATGATAATCTCCTTGTGAGGACCCCCTTCCTAAAATATAAAGGCTGCTATATATTTTCATGTATTAAAACCTATTTATACTGTATGTAAAAACATAGGAATATTAATCATAAATGATAAATTAAAAATTCCCCATGAATATTAAAATTATTATTACATTATATTTATTATATTTTTGTGATATTATAGACTACTGTTCAAAAGTTTGGGGTCAGTAATATCACTTTATTAATTACTTATCAGAGCTGTTGGAAAACAAAAATTCACATCTGAGTCCATTCAGCATGCTTCTGTTTTCAAATAAAACCAAATAATCAACACATAAATTGAATTCAACAGACCCACATATGTTGGTTGACGCTCATGTTCATTAAATATAAAGATGTTTACTCTAACTGTACATAGAGATTCATGGAAGATATTTTCCCCTCATTTTTGAAAGACTTTGAAGCATACTGCCATATAAAACTAAATATGAGCTATTGATACCAAAACAAAGTTTTATCTGTACAGTCTTTTCATTTAATGTTGAAAATAGCTCTGAATCATGTAAATATGAAATTAACGAATATCAATATCACAAATAACGAAAAGTCGCTTGCATTTTCTAAGATTACTGTAAGGAATGAAACTCAATTAGCAACTAGCCACTCTAAAGAGGCATTTGTGTGTATTACGACAAGCAGGGACCCGATCCACCAATCAGAGATGTTCCTGAATCTCCATCGATTTTTTGATTGGTTAAAGTTAATGTAGAATATCAGCCCACAGGATTGGCGCCTGTGGACTGGATTAATGGCTGCTGAAATGTCAGCTTTACCATCATAGGAATAAATTGCATTTTAAAATATATTAAATTAGAAAACTGTTATTTTGTTAAGAGTATTTTGGTCAATTGACTGCAGCCTAAATAAATAAATGAAGAGCATATAGGATAGAAAATACAATCTTACAGACCTAAACTTTTAAACTTTTGAACATACATGACATACTGATGCCAGAGAAACTAATAATAATAATAATAATAATATTTTAATTATAATAATTATTCATATTTTTATTTCATTAAAAAAGGGGAAAAAAAGGAAAAAAGGAAATCAATTCTGCTGACATGAATAAACACTAACCTCCAATAAGCATGACACAGATGGAGAAAATCTTCTCAGAGTTGGTGTTTGGGGAAACGTTTCCAAAGCCCACGCTTGTGAGGCTGCTGAAGGTGAAGTAAAGGGCAGTGACATATTTATCTTTAATAGAGGGTCCTGATGCAGGATTCGTCTTATTATACGGCTTCCCCAGCTGTTCACCCAAAGAATCAAGCCAACCGATCCGAGACGGGCCGTTCCTCTCCACATTCCCAATCGCATACCAGATGCAGGCCAGCCAGTGAGCAATTAGAGCAAAGGTGCACATGAGGAGAAAGAGCACCGCGGCTCCATACTCGGAGTAGCGATCGAGTTTACGTGCCACACGCACTAATCGCAGCAGCCGAGCAGTCTTCAACAGACCAATCAGAGTCGTCGTCTGTCAATACAGGAAAACAATGAGGATAGAAAGGTGAAGAGATGGTTAGCAGAAGCTATAACAGCACAATAAAAAAGAATACTCCAAAATGAACATTTTCTGAAAATGTACTCACCCTCAGGACATCCAAGATGTAAATGAGCTTATTTCTTTATCATTACAGATTTGAAGATATTTAGCATTAAAGCTAAATTTCGAACATGTTCGCAAATGGATCATCTGCAGCGAATGGGTGCCGTCAGAATGAGAAAGCAATATTATGGATACAAAACTTGTATTTTAGCCAGAAATAATGGTTTGAAGTTAAAAAAGTCTCCCATTATTGTGATTTTTATCAGCTGTTTTGACTCTCATTCTGATGGCACCCATTGACTGTGGTGAATCTGTTCTGATTAAGAAACAAATGCATCTACATCTTCGATGGCCTAAGAGTTTTCAGCAAATCTTAATTTTTTGTGAACTATTCCTTTAAAAACCAAAATTACCCATAAGTTCACTCACATCTTCTACAGAGCGATAAATGAGCAAGTCGAAAGGAATGGCAGCCACCATGTCAATGAGGAACCAGCCTTTAAAATAGTGGATGGCTATTCGGCCAGGCTGACTGACCACTTCATCGTTGCTGTTCACGTAGGTTGTGCGAAAGTTAATCACAATGTCAACTACGAACATGATATCCACAATGAGGTCCACCACGTTGAGTGGACTGCAAGAGTAACCGCAGCGCTGCATGGCGGCCTCTTCCTCATCACTGAGCAGGAACGCAGCCGAATAAGGTGTAAAGATTGCCGTATAGATGACCAGCAGCAAGATTACCCAGTCCCAGACTGCTTTGAAGGGGCTGTAGTGTAAAATGGTCCATTTGTGGATTCGGGGAGCCTGGAGCTTATACTCAGGAAGGACATCTGCACCCAGAGACAGCACCTGAGGAGAAATATACTTCACAATGAGAGCTCTTTTCAGATTATGAGATGAATTCTGACTGTTTAGATGTCGAAGTGCTTCAGATAAAAACACCTTCTGCTCAAACTATGCAGCAAAAGCATTTGGACAATTACAATGACATTATATATGTTTTTTAAAACATGTTTTAAACAATCAATGACCATTTTTGAAAGAAATTAATACTTCATTACGCAAGGATACATTAAACTGATCAAAAAGATCAAAAGATTTAGATTTTAAATGAATGCTGTTCTTTTGTACTTACTATTCATCCAAGTTTCACAGTCTCCACAAAAAGCAATGACTTTTTTTAAAAAAATTATTTCTTTATTCATTTATTTTTTATAAAAAGAACTGTCTCTTGAGCAGCAAATCAGCATATTAGAAGGATCATGTGATACTGAAGACTGGAGTAATGGCTGCTGAAAATTCAGCTTTGCCTTTACACAAATAAAATATATTTTAACATACATTCAAATAGAAAAGAGTTATTTTGAATTGTAATAATATTTCATAATATAACCATTTTTACTGTATTTTATTTGTATTAAATAAATGCAGGCTTGGTGACAGTAATATAATTCTTTTAAAATAATTTTTAAAAAGTCTTACTGACCTCAACTTTTTTGAAGGGTAGTGTACAACTCTATGAACAATTTAATTGAATAATTTAGGTTTTTTAATTTGATTTTAGTATAATACAACCAAAGATCACAGATTATTTGTGCTACCAGTTTTCATACTGAAATGCTACATAAATGTAAAATAATAAATAAATTGGAAAAGAAAAAAAGGCCTATAAATATGTTCTCATAAGAATAAAATCTTATTGAAAATTAAACTTATTCCTAGGACACGCAGATTTTCTGAGTTAACAACTGTTTTTAAAAAAAATCTCACATTTTCATAGACCATCCAGTTAAACCATAAACTGTTTAGTCCATTTTCCCCATTTTTCCAAACCTCTTACAAAGCTCTCTGTAGGACAGAAATATTATCATGTTTCTGACAGGAACTGAGTGGGCCGTAACTCAGTGTGGGTGAAGTAATGAAGCCGTGTTTAGTCTCTGAGATATTCACTGAGTACACATCACTGCAGGGAGAACATTAATGCTTTACACTTGTAAACACCCTCTTAGGCGGCAAACTTCATCTCATTATTTTTTCCAGGCCCCTAAAGAGGTGACCAGCATTTAGTCATTGCTCAAAGCTCCAGTGAGAGAGTTTTAATCACTCTTACTTGTCTGCCTTGATTATACTAACAAACACACCAACACACAAATATTATTCATAAAGTATTTAAAGTATTCTTCAGAGCTCATAGGTACAAATATTTGTATGTACTTAAGATTAATTTAATGTAAATAAAAGTTCAAATGATTTTCTGTTTCACAACAGCCTTGAACTTAATCTACCAAAGACCAGGGAAGCAGAATCATAATTCATTTATGTTAATCTAATACTTCTCTTGCTCATTATGTACCATTAGGATGAAGAAATACATCCGCAGCAAACTGAAAAGCAAGTGGGAGAAGAAAAAAAAAACAGATCTTCTAGACTTAATTTGTTTATGGAAATCAAAGTCAGGCTGTTTTCATAATCAAAAGACCTCATCCCACTAACGCTTGTCCTCACAAATAACGCCTGCACTAAATGGCTCATTAAATCAAAATCTCAGTTAGCGTCCAGATAATTGTTTAATTCATGCATCTATTTTTGTAACTAGGTTAAAAATCTATGAAAAGGCTGGTGTAGTTTCCATCCATGACTTGCCTAAGCACTCTTTAACTTGAGGAATAAACGAAACATGGACAGACAACAACAACTGACCCTCTAATCTAATAATCCACATAAATAAATAAATACTTCAACCTCAAAGTCTCTGGCTGCTCTTACCTCTCTGCTCTCCTGGCCAAGAATGGGACTCGTCTTGTCCCAAAAGCAGAGGCTCTGAGAGCTTTGTTTGCAAGGCATGTGTGTCTGAAATGAAGGCTGAGGCTGAACAGAAGATGCACAGGACTGGAAGAGCTTGTTCAGTGGATTCAGCACCAAGGTCAGAATCATGATCCACAAATAATCTTCCGACCGCCACTGCTCACGGCTGAAGTGGCAGAATCCCTGACTCCTCTAGCATTCCTGGAGAACGGCGAGCGCAGGAGCTGCTCTCCTCAGGGTCCAGGACCTGTCCACGCCCTATATCTATTCTTCGTTTCTGCTGACTTCTACTTCCATTCAGTGGTTGCTTCTCTGGTATCTTGTAGTCCATCTACTGCTATGCTCTGTGCTGTGTAACTATTGCTCTAAAACACTTTGATTAAAACAATGCAAAAGTTTTGAGGTAAAACCATTTTTGAAACCGAATGTCCTGGTTGTGCTACTGCTCTAATTGAGATGCAGAATAGCTGCATACAGAGAGAGAGAGAGAGATATATACATACAGAGAGAGAGAGAGAGAGAGAAAGAGAGAGAAAGAGAAAGAAAGAGAGAAAGAGCATTGGAAGAGGGCGCACCAAACTTTTGTGATTAAACTGTTGTTGTTTTTCCCATACAAAATAATAGTTAAGGAGAAAACTGGATTTATAATTTATTTTTATTTTTTTTAGCATTTTAACAAAGTTGTAAAAATGATTTGTGACTGTGAACCACAAAACCAGTCAGAGTAGCAAGGGTATATTTTGTAGCAATAGCCAACAAAACATTGTATGAAAACTCTGTCAAAAATCATTAGGATATTAAGTAAAGATCATGTTCCATGAAGATATTTTGCAAATTTCCTACCGTAAACATATCAAAACTTCATTTTTGATTAGCAATATGCATTGCTAAGGACTTCATTTGGACAATTTTAAAGGTGATTTTCTCAATATGTAGATTTAGTGCACTCTCAGATGACAGATTTTCAGATCGTTGTATCTCGACCAACTTGTCCTATCCTAACATACCATACATCAATGGAAAGCTTATTTACTCAGCTTTCAGATGATGTATAAATCTCAATTTCACAAAATTGACCTTTATGGCTGGTCTTGTAGTCCAGGGTCACATTTTATTATTAAAAAAAAAGGCAGCGGCAATTTGCACTAAGCGTAAATAGCGAAAGAGGCTATTTACACTACATACAAACACCAATAGATTCTATTTACACTAAGTGAAAATAGCATATTTTCTTAGCGATAGATTCTATTTACACAAAGTGTAAATAGCAATGGATTCTATTTACACTAACTGGACATAGCATTTTTTAGTGATATTTTATTCACACTAAGTGTAAATAGTTATAGATTCTATTTATACTATGTTAAAATAGCAGAATTTTCTGCTATTTATATAACTTATTGCAAATAGTGGCAATTATGTGCACCTCATTATTGCAGTACATTATAAAACAGTGTGCAATAACATATTGAGTGTAAATTATAATTTTAATTCAAATTACTAAATGGGTGCCACCTTATTGGGACAATAAAGCCCTCCCTACACCTACGTTACTTTATTTTCAACTTTTTGATTATTTTCTTAATTTTTATTGAAAATAATTGTGATTTGAGATTTGAAAGGGAGGGAAAAAAGTTCAGCAAAA